>MU758423.1:73410-86569 GCA_026770625.1 Nicotiana glauca
TCTGGTGGTGTCCTAATCACCATTCAGGCCTAAGTCTGACTTTCTCAAGTGTGCTCTTATTTGTTCAAGCCAGGTAAAGGGTCGGGGTGTGCCAGTCCCACTCATGGTTGGGTATGACCATCCTTTGCTTTGGTCTTCCCCTAATCCCCTCACTTTACACTTATTCTTAGTTCTTTAAGCCCTACCCCCGGTGGTAAGCCATGCTTGGGGACCTTGGAGCTCCCTCTGAACTTGGATGCCTAAGGGCGAGTAATTCCACACATTGCACTGCTCAATTCAATCTCTAGGGTGTAAGCATTGCCCGGGCTTCTTAAAAGCCCTTGGAATTTTGAAACATTCTAAGAGAAGGCCTTGGAACCTGGAATCCGGAATTGGTGAAACACATGTTATTGGATCTCAAGATTGAATTAGGCTGCTCGGTTCTAGCTATAGGCTGTGATGTATTCTCTGTTATTTACTTTATTTTCAATAATAATCTTGTAAAAAGAAACTCGGGGGAACTATTAGTAAAGGGTGTGGAAGGGGTTTACTTTATTGCATGTAATTAAGGTTAGATGCCATGCCTATAGGATTTAATGTTATAACTCAGTCACTTAGATACCATGTCTATAGGTTTTTAATATTTCTTAACTCAATCATATAGAAATCCTGCCTATAGGACCTAATAATCAAACAATTAGTTGCATATAGAAATCATGCCTATAGGAAATGCATAAACGCTAGGCAAACTGTAGGATAATCAAATACTCATTTCGTACCAGTTTAATAACAGTAACAAGTCCTAAAAAATCAAGGTATAGATATCCTGCCTATAGGTTTTCAAACTCGCTTAAATCTGTGTAAGCAATAACCCGGCAATTAGCTTCAGCGTTTTCAACAAAACTCGTCCAAACTTGTTTATTTCAAAAACTCTTACCAGTTCGCAATGCTCTTAAATTTTCTAAACTTGCATCTTCTTTCCTAAAACAGTTTTCAACTTTCTGCCTGAATTTTTATTCATCTCATGAAGCTACTATTTCAAAACAGTCTTTAACTCGTTCTTACTTTCAAAGTCTTTTCATTTTCGGAACTCTCCTTTACAACTCTACTGTATTGCACTTAAACAATTCTGCTGATTTTTGAAGCCATCTCTGAACTTGTGTAATTTTCAATCTGTTGTTCAAACTCTCCTGCATTAGGTTCTCAATCAATAACCTATTTAAAATACATTAGTTCTAACAATTGGATCCGGGTTGCCTAATGCATACTTTTTATTCAACTCCATGTGTTGTCCGTCAGCCATTTTAGTCTTAAGACCAAATCAGTAATTTCAAGTCATGCTAAACTAGTTGTTGTATGGCTTAAGGGGTTTTTATGTGCTGTCTTTGTATGTCTGTTTACTCCCCTTATGTGCTATTTGTTTTGATTGACGCCTTAGCATTTTTACCTTTAAACTCCATATATGCCCTCATCCCCTTTCCTTTACCTTTTAGGATTAAAAGTCCTAAATACCCTGGGACTAATAGGTTGGGACGGGTACTAGCATGCAATAAGTAAATGAAACCAAAGGCGCTTAAATACCTTAACGGGTGGGAAGGGTAGAATATGGAGATGATGATAATGGTGCACTAATATCTCGTGCGGAAATAACTTGCTGGATATTGCACCAACGTCATCCATATTATATTTAAACCTAGGACCTTCTCCCTTTATTCATATGGTTTAGAAATTTTACGTTTTCTTTCCAAAAAGCATTTGCATCTTTTCCCTCTTTCCTTTCAAAACTTTCAACTTATTTGTTTTCCCTATATGCAAACCTTGTATGTTTACTCTTATTCTTCTCAAAGTCACAACTAAGCATGGCCGGAAACCACACTAGTGGATCTTGAGGGGTGCCTAACACCTTTCCCTCGAGATAATCTCAAGCCCTTACCTGAACTCTGGTTTTCCTTCAAATCCTTTCTTTTCTCTAAAAAAGTGTCCTAATGCACTATAATCATTAGGTGGCGACTCTTAAAATTCCATAACCCGGTTCCTCAAAGAGGAATAAGAGTTATTTTGTCCATAATGTCGTAAACCCAATTCCGCCCTAAAAGGGTGAAAAATGAGGGCGTCGACAACTTCAGGATGGGCCGTTTAGCAAAATTTTATGGCCTTCCCCAAAAAATAATAATACGCTAGTCGCTTTAGGCGCGCTTTTAATAATTTACTTTCTTAAACTCGGGGGCACATTTATGTGACCCAAATCCAAATCTCAACGGAGTCGAAATGTGTCTATAACCACGGGTACATTGATGTGACGTGGTTTGAGATGTGTTTTTCGCGACGTTGCAATTCTTATAAAATAATAATAATCAAAAGCGGTTAAAAGGTAAAAATGCACATAGGTTTGAACATGTATTAAAATCAGATAATTAAGCTGGATATAACAGTTGAGCGACCGTTCTAGAACCACGGAACTCGGGAATGCCTAACACCTTCTCCCGGGTTAACAGAATTCCTTATCCGAATTTCTGGTTCGCGGACTGTAATACAGAGTCAATCTTTTTCTCAATTCGGGATTTCAATCGGTGACTTGGGACACCATAAATCTCCCAAGTTGAGACTCTGAATCTCTTAATAATAAATCCCATTTTGATTGTCCTTTAATTGGAAAAACTCCCTCTATTACGCCCTTCGCGGGGCGCAGTAGGCGAAAAAGAAGGTGTAACAGCTCTGGCGACTCTGCTGGGGACAAAAACTGTAAACCCAGAACTTCGGTTTAGGGTTTAAGAATTCGAGCTTATAATAATTGTTATGTTTGGCTTTATCTGATTTTCCTACATGATTTCCTACTAAATGTGCTAAATGTTTCACCGCTTTAATATTATTTGAACTGTATATATAAACTGTGCCGAAACCTTTCTCTTCTCACCTCCGGGGATGTGCTTACTGGTTGAGACTCCCTATTCTGTTAGTGTCATACCTTGAAATAAGAAAGGGCTTGGACAAGTTACAAAGCCGGACGATCTTACGGGTCCCCGGTACGTAGCCCCATCCCCGACTCGAGTTGTCCGTTCGGGTACACTGTCTAGAACACATACCCAGGTTTTTGAACCTAGAATAACTTGACTTCAAGTCGGATCCCTAGTAGGAACGTTTATTTGCATCATGTTGCATTTGACTTAGGGGACTCAACACAGGGGTTGGGTCTGTCTAGGACAGGTAACCTGAAATGAAAAAGACCATCGTACTGCATCCTGTTTGTTTCATTTATTTGCTTCAGACTTGCATGCTGATCGGCTTCTGAAAATCGGGAATATTGGGAACTTGTGGAAAAAGAAAAAAAAAAGAGAAGAAAAAGAAGAAAAATAACAGTGTAGAGAGATAGCTACTTATTTTTAGAAAAACAAACCAATATCCAAGTAGTGCCGAAACTCTGCCGGATTTTTGAGAAAAATGAAAAAAGGGGATTTATTTTCAAAATAGTTTGTTCTATTTGTCAATAAAAAATAAAAAAGTTGTTATTTTCAAAATAGTCTACTTTATTCTCCACTGAAAAAAAATATTTTCAAAAATAGTTTGCTTTATTTGCCAATAAAGGAAAAAAATGTGATTTGGTTTTCAAAAAATAGTTTGTGTTTTAAAAAAAGAAATAGTTCGATTTATTTGCCAATGATTTGAAAAAAAAATGAGAAATAGTCTTCAAAAAATAGTTCGTATTGCTCGAAAAAATGTTTTGTCTTGTTTGCCCGAACTACGCTGGTTTGATTCTCACCGGATGTGAGATACGTAGGCAACCCTAATCAGGTCCAACCTCCCCTTTTGCAAATCGCCAGAAAATGTCAAAATTAATATTTTCGTCATGAATAAGTCTGGTGATGTCGTTTTTGTCAAAAATAGCCGAATGTTCCCGAAAGGGACGCCGGAAGACTGATTTTGCATAAACAGCCACCTTTGGTCATTTTTTTAGATTCGGGCCAGTTGACCCACACAGCCTTAAAATCTTCATCCCCGAGGCGCTGAAAGGTCGTGTTTGCAATACCGGTTCCTTTATTTTAATTCGAAAAAAATGGAATCATGAATAAGTCGAGTGATGCTGTTTTGTCGAAAACAGTCGAATGTTCCCGAAAGGGACGCCGGAAGGCTGATTTTGCATAAATAGCCACCTTTGGTTCATTTTTTAGATTTTGGCCGGTTGACCCACATAGCCTTAAAATCTTCGTCCCCGAAGTGCTGAAAGGTCGTGTTTGCAAAACTGGGTCTTTTATTTTAATTTGAAAAAATAAGAAAAAGAGTCAGTGGGCAAGTGAATGCCATTTGGATTTTGGTCAAAATAAGCCGAGCCAGCTTTGGCGGTGTCTTAAATTGTTCTTGCCGAGATAGCCTTAGAATATCCTTCAGTTGTCGAAAGGCTATTTTCGTAAAAGAATGGACAAGTTTGTGAAGTGTCATGAAATAATTTTCCCGGCCTCAAAATTCATTGAATTGGGAAGGGGCCACATTTTCAAAAGTAGCCATTTGGTTAAAATTGACATATAGGGGAAGGAATTTGCCAGTCTGTTTTAATTTGTATTTCCCTTGATAAGAGCATGTGGGTTGTTTAATGTTCGAGTCTGTAGGTCGTCTTTTCATCAAAGTCTGTTAGTATGGCCAGTTTTTAAACCTGTGTTATCAAGTTTGTTTTATTATAAAAATTAAAAAAAATGTTTTGTTGTTGTTTACCGTGTATCTGCCCGAACTACGCAAGGTCTGATTCATGCGGGGTCATAATACGTAGGCAATCTCCATAAGATTCGACCACAACTATATATGTATGAAAAAAAAGAAGTAAAAATATTGATAATAATAAGGACTGACTGAGTCCATTCTAACATGTTTTGAATTGTGAAGAGAGTTGAGGTGGTCGGTTTGTGGCAAGCGGACAACGCAAGATCCCCGAAAGATGGTACAGGAGGAAATAACCCAAAGAGTGAAAAGCTTAGAACAGCGGTTGAAAAACACGCAAGGGTTGGCAGGTCAAAAGAGTGTTGCTTTCAAAGATCTATGTCTGTTCCCCGATGTCCACTTGCCGCCTGGTTTCAAGATTCCCAAATTTGATAAGTACGATGGACATGAACACCCGTAGCCCACTTGAAAAGGTATTGCAATCAACTAAGGAGTCTAGGAAGAAATGAAGAATTGCTAATAGCTTATTTTGGGGAAAGCCTTATGGGAGTAGCATCTGAATGGTTTTTGGATCAAAACGCATCTCGCTGGTACGTCTGGAATGACATGGCACAGGCCTTTGTCAAACAATTCCAATACAACATCGACACTGCCCCAGACCGCATTTTCCTTTCAAATCTGAAGAAGAAACCAAGTGAAAGTTTCAGGGAATATGCCCTTAAATGGAGAGAGCAAGCTGCTCGAGCTAAGCCACCCATGGATGACCACGAGTTAATCACTGTCTTCCTTCAGGCTCAAGAGCCGGATGACTTTCAGAACATGATGTCCGCGGTTGGTCAATCCTTATTGGAGGTAATCAAAATGGGAGAAATGGTAGAGAACGGTCTTAAGATAGGCAGAATTATAAGTTAAACAGCTCTCAAGGATGCAGCTCAGGCTGTCCAAATTGAATCTGGTGACACGAATGAGAGGGATGAAAAAGTCATGATGACGTCAGGGTCAAGAAGAGGGCCCAGAAGAACACCTCGACGGTATGTGCAGCCTCGACATGTTTTCCATAACTCCCCTGAGCATTACTATCCACCTCAGAACCTACCGTACTCAGTTGATCCACCTCAGTATGTTGTTCAGCCATCAAATCGTCCAAGAAAATGAGCACGAGTGTCACAAAATCTCCACCAGCCTCCGCAGAATTTCCAAGTGCCTTATAACCCATATCCAAGCCAGGGATATAGAAGGGAGCAGAAGCTGAAAGATAATTTTACACCAATAGGAGAGTCCTGTGCAAGCTAATTTGAGAAGTTAAAACAACATGACATGATTGCACCCATTCCTCCAAATCATGTGTACCCACGTGCAAGAAGTTTTAACCCATCTAAAAGGTATGAATACCATTCCAATGCCTAGGGGCATAATGTGGAAAGTTGTCGGGATCTGAAAGGGAAATAGAAAGGATGATCCAGGAAAAGTTGATTGTGATTCAAGACAGTGACACCCAGAATATCACGTTGAATCCTTTACCTGCACATAATGATGCACACTTTGTGGGGATGATGCCTGGTGACATGGGGTACGAGAATCCACTCAGGAATTTGCCGACTGAAATCGGAGAAGGCTGTAGTGATTCTGATAATCAGAATTGTGGCTAAATGTCAGGCTTATCAATTGGAGAGTCATGCAGGAAGGAATCTTGGTGGCTTATTTTGTTGTCATTTCTGTTGTCCAGGTTATTTCAGGGTTGTAATCTGGATATTGTCTTGTAAATCAAACCCTTCTATCATTTTATTTTATCTAGTTCCTTTGATCGTAGTGTCTTGTTAGCATTGTCTAGGTTTGTCCTGAAGGTTGTACCCCAGTTTATTGTGTTTGTTTTGTTGAACAAACTCTTTTTCGTCTGTCTAATGCAATTCTTCGTCGCCCATTATTTCTAGTCATTTTTCTTTGGTTTAAGTCTTTATTCTTTATAGTTCTTTTTCTGTCAACTCTAGTAACATGGAATGCACACATAATTTTGGCCTAATCTTAAGAGTTAATAATGAAGCAATTGGAAGATGATCGGGGCATTAAAGGGAAAACATATTAAAATCATTTGAAGCCCGAGTAATGTGAAATTGGGGCAAGTAAAACATAAAGAAAATCGTAAAAGGCAAGCTGGCCAAATTGACAGGGGTCATTCATGATATTGAAAATGAAAGTTTTGCCCAACAGTGCGTTAAAAATGACAAATGAAAAGGTGAATGTGCGGATATGGTACAATAAGAAGATATGGCGAATGTTTAATTGTGTTGTTTGTACTTGGCATGTTTTGAAGATTGGAATGACGAAGGCATTTTATTCTGCTATCTAAATATTTTATCCTTCGTTAACCCTTTGAGCCTTATTTGTTTTTTTTATCCCTCCTTCGGAATCAGTAGCAAAGACAAGAAACACAAACATGGACGAAAAAAGAGAAGAAAAGGGAAAATAAAACAACAAAAGCAAAAAAAAACAAAGAGAAAACGAGATAAAGAAAAGAAAAAGAAAAAATAATAAGTGGAAAGCAAAACTAGAACAATGAGGAATTGGGAACTACGTTTGACCTGATTCCTCAAAGAGGATACGTAGGCGCTTCACAGTTCGGTCATAGTGTAACAAAAGATTAAAACTCCCCAAGCAAGAAACTGGGGAAGAAGTTGTGTTTATCGTAAGGAAAATCTAGATTACGAATGTTGTAATTTTGAACCCAAGTTGATGTGTTTTTGAGCCTTCAAGTACCCTTTCTTTCTAGCCCTATCCAAAATCTCACGTTGCGGTCCAAAGAAAGACCTTCTGATCAGTCTTCAAAATATGCCCAGTCAGACAAATGAGAGAGTCTTATCGGCGAACATAACACTCTGATCCCCAGTAGAAAAGACTCTAATCCCCAGCAGAGAAGATATATGAGAGAGTCTTATCGGTAACACCCCAATCCCTAGCTGAAAAATAATATATATGAGAGAGTCTTATCGGTGAAAACCTTCACGGGCACCTTGAGGCGACTGAAAGTTGAGAGAAAAACCAAATGAGAGAGGCTTGATAGTGAAAACCCTTCGGTCACTACAAGTTGAATAAAGATTGAGAGTCAGATGGGAAATCACCAGACAAAGATTGTGGAAGGCTATTAACGACGGAGGATAGGCTACATGTGCATGTCATGGCCGTTAGAGTTGGTGTCCACGTCAGATAGGTTTTTACTTTATAGTTTTTCTTGCTATGAGTCTTCTCTTTCTTTTATCTTTTATCCTGTTCCTTTTTATCTTTCTCCTTTCATCGAAAAATTCCCCAACAGAGTCTGTTTGTAAGAAATGACTTTAACATTTGTCATCAGCTTTCCAACTATGCAAGACGAGATCTAATTGGTACATCCAGGTGGTATAAGTCAGGAAGGAACAAGCGCAAGGCCAGTGTCAAGAAGGATATTCTCTAGCAAGAGGAGATTGACAGAGGGATGGACCAGTGTCAAGAAGGATATCCCAGCAAAAATCGAAGGTTATAGACCTCAAGGCCGAGGCCTGTGGACAAATCAAGGAAGAACAACACGGAGGGCAATGTGCATGATTTGAAAATTCATATGAGACTCAAAGGTCGGGGAAATTCCAGTTCCCTGGCTATGCCACAAAAGAAGAGGGATATCCCCAGCAGAAAAGGAATTTTCAGTGACACGGATGAACAAAAGAAGTGGTTCATCAGTAAAAGATGCAAGATCTTTAAGGGGAATCAGCTGTCTAGAAAATACATAGGGTCTGATAAGAAGACTGAAAATAATGGGTGAGAGGTTGTTGAACAAGGAATCGTCAAGAAGGTGGGAAGTTATCGGCCAAGTTTCAAGATGGTCGGACGATGCGAAGCAGGGCAAGTCGTTCTAGGCTGGCAGAAATATCATCCCAACAAGTTTTGATAGTGTAATGGAACGCAAAGCAGGGAAGGAAAAAAGGAGAACTATCCCCAGCAGGAGCATCACAACCAACCATCGCGTTTTAAAAACTAACAAATTTTCTTTGATTTGAAGCAGGAAAAGGAAATGGCATTGATGGCGGAAAGGCATGCCACAAGGAAGATCATCAAACTGGGGCAGAAAATTTTCCTTTCATTTGGAAAATTTTCTGGAAGTCAGGTATCCACTTGGGGAAGAAGAAAGATAAGACCAGTCTTAAGGGAAGTGGGCTTTGAACCAATGTTATCCCCAACAGTGCTGAAAGAGAGAAAATAACAAGTTTTAATAAAAGGAGTTGTATCCCCAACGGATAGAACAAAAAGGATGAAACTTGTGTTCAAAAAACCAAGAAGCCAGTGTCATCCCCAGCAATTTTCAGAAGAATAAAGCATGAAGGAAGGAAAATTCCCCAGCAGCGTTATTCCCCAACAGTTTTCAGAGGAATGAAACACAAGTTCAGAAGGAGGAGGATAACATAGTTTTTTTAAAAAAATAAAAAATAAAAAAAGAAATGAAAATTCCACCCAGCGGCATTATCCTCAACAGCGTTATCCCCAGCTGATAACATTTTTATCCCCAACAATGTTGAGAGAAATTAAAATTTTTTTAAGGAAGTAGTTTTAAAAAAAAAAAGAGAAGAAGAAGGGGAAGAAAGGAGATTTCCCCAGCAGTATTATCTCCATGCAGGTAAGTAATTAATTCCCCAGTAGTGTTATCCCCAGCAGTTTCGAGAGAAGACAACACGAGTTTTGTTTTGAGGGAAGCGGTTCTGACATAAGGTACTTCGAGTAGAAGGAAATGGTTTAGGAGTCAAAGAAGGACAACAGTGATAGAATGCAGATAAGGTAAGCTGTTGAAGTCGGGAGCCCGCCCGCAGAACGGAGGCGTTATCTTTTTAAGTTGTTGAAGTCGGGAGCTCGCCCGCAGAATAGAGGCGTTACCTTTTTAAGTTGTTGAAGTCGGGAGCCCGCCCGTAGAACGGAGGCGTTACCTTTTTATTTTGTTGAATTCAGGTACCCACTTGAGGAATAAGGAAGATAACACAAGTTTTAAGGGAAGGAGGAAATCATCCCCAGCAAGAATGTCACAACCGACTATCATTTTCAAAACTGACAAAACTTTTCTTTGTATGTAACAGGAACAAAGCAGATGAATTCCCTCCTAAGATAAAAAAATCTTAGTCCGATGGATGTTTTTCTCCTAAGATAAAAAAATCTTAGTCCAATGAATTCCCTCCTAAGATAAAAAATCTTAGTCCGATGGATGTTTTTCTCCTAAGATAAAAAATCTTTGTCCAATGTTTTTCTCCTAAGATAATAAAATCTTAGTCCAATGAATTTCTCTCCTAAGATAAACATCTTAGTCCGATGAATTGTTTCTCCTAAGATGAAAAAATCTTAGTCCGATGAATTTCTCTCCTAAGATAAACATCTTAGTCCGATGAATTGTTTCTCCTAAGATGAAAAAATCTTAGTCCGATGAATTTCTCTCCTAAGATGGAAAAATCTTAGTCCGATGAATTGTTTCTCCTAAGATGAAAAAATCTTAGTCCGATGAATTTCTCTCCTAAGATGGAAAAATCTTAGTCCGATGAATTGTTTCTCCTAAGATGAAAAAATCTTAGTCCGATGAATTTCTCTCCTAAGATAAACATCTTAGTCCGATGAATTATTTCTCCTAAGATGAAAAAATCTTAGTCCGATAAATTGTTCTCCTAAGATAAACATCTTAGTCCGATGAATTTCCTCCTAAGATAAAAATCTTAGTCCGATGAATTTTTTCCAAGATATGAAAAAATCTTAGTCCGATGAATTTTCTCCTAAGATAATAAGAATTCAGTTGGAAAGAATTAGAAAAGATAACAACAAAGAAGTGAAGGCAACAGCCGGAAAGATCCAGATAAGATAACAGAAGGGGAAGCAAGAATTGAAAAATTGAAAGTAATAGTTAGATAGTTACAGATAAGATAATAAGAAGTGAAAGACAACAATTAAAATTTCAGATAAAACAATAAGAAGTGGGAAGCAATAATTGGAAGGTTTCAAGTAAAGCAACAAACATGGGCCTAGTCTGATTAATTATCTCCTAGAGTCAAAATCTCAGTCCGATGAATCTGTCTCCTGAGATCACACAAAATTGGACCTAGTCTGATGAATTATCTCCTAGAGTCAAAATCTCAGTCCGATGAATCTTTCTCCTGAGATCACACAAAAATGGACCTAGTCTGATGAATTATCTCCTAGAGTCAAAATCTTAGTCTGTTGAAGCTTTCACCTAAGATGAAAATCTTAGTCTGATGAATTTTTTCACCTAAGATAACAAAAAGGGGAATGACGTTTGTTTTCAAGATGTTGTTTGAAGTCGGGAGCCCACCCGTATAACAGAGGAATACATTTCGGTCTTTACACTTTAGTCTTTTACACTTCAGTCTTTACATTTTAGTCTTTACATTTCCAGTTTGAAGTAGGGAGCCCGCCCGTATAATAGAGGAATATATTTCAGTGTTTACATTTTAAGTTAAGATCACACAAAAAAGGACCTAGTCTAATGAATTATCTCCTAGAGTCAAAATCTCAGTCCGACGAATCTTCCTCCTAAGATCACACAAAATGGACCTAGTCTGATGAATTATCTCCTAGAATCAAAATCTCAGTTCGATGAATCTTTCTCCTGAGATCACTCAAAAATGGATCTAGTCTGATGAATTATCTCCTAGAGTCAAAATCTTAGTCCGATGAATCTTTCTCCTAAGATAACAGAAGAAATCTTAGTCTGTTGAAACTTTCACCTAAGATGGTAATCATTTCAGTCTTTAAGTTTCTTGTCTTGAAGTCGGGAGCCCGCCCGTATAACAAAGGAATACATTGAAGTTTGCAGTCAGTAAAGCAGAGGGTTACAACAGAAACCCCCAACATAAATTCAAGTTCGAAAATCAGAAGGAAGGCGACAGTGGCCGGAAGAAGATAGTCCAGGTTTCGAAGGAAAAACAATTCGAACCTCACAAGAAGGGAAGAAGCAGTCCAAGTTCGGCAATCAAACGCCTACCTGGAGAATAAGAGAATTAACTTCAGAACACAATTCAGGTTAGCAACAAAAGAAGCTTGCCTCAAAAATGCGAGTTAACAGTCCGGGATGATCAACAGAAGTTAGTCACCACCACGGAAAAAAAGGGAGGGGGGGGCAAGGAGTCAATCCAAAATGCAGAAGTTGATGAAAGACGGGGTTGCCCAAGACATGGTCAAGGTCACAAGAACTGCATGTCCCATCCTGATTTGAAAAGCTGAAGAAGATTGAACTAGCACCTAAAACTAGCAAGTATCAAGGTTCAAATCCAAAGTCTGCATAAAGAACCATTCAAGACTCAAGATCAAGCTTCAGAAGACTCATAGATAGGAATCTTGTAACTAGTAGTTGATAGGCTTAGTTAGTCTTTTTCATTTTGATGTAACGACAGGACCGCAGACCGGAACCTCGACGGAACGGAACCTCGACTGGCTCCTCACTCGGTATACTCCATTATCTCACTCACCTCTGAACTACACGTGGCCTGATTCCTTTATAGCCAAGGATATGTAGGTAGCTCAAATACCAGGGCTCGGTCACATCCCTTTTTCTCTTTAGTTTAATCCCTCCAAATAAGGTCGGGTTAAAAATCATGTCTAGTCGTTCTTTGTCGGAAAACTTTTCGTATTTCCAGTCAAAGAGGGGCAGCTGTAGACGTGTGATTTTTGACCCTCCCCGAGAATTTTCACATTTTTAGCGTAAATATTTAATTTAGGTCCAATATAGCTATTTCAGCTAATTTTGACTCTCTTACTTTATTTTCGTCATAAAAATGAAAAATCACAACAATAAAAAAGAAAGATATATATTTTAGTTTATGTATTTCTCATAAACTTGAAAAAATACAAAAAATAGTACCTTATTTTTTATCTTTATATAATTTCGAAAATACAAAAAAAAAATAGTTTCATTAATGTTTCGTAGTCATTTTAATCTTGTAAAATACCAAAAAGAAAGTAGTTTTGCTTTTGTCATTCTTATTTTGATAGTTATTTTGTTTACATAGGATTAATTAAATAAGATCGTATTTTTATTCTCGGTTGCGGGAAAGAATAATATTTGGGTTCAAACGATCCATTTTTAGGCCTAATTTTCGGACCTAGCCCATAACACCCTTACACATTTTGAACACCGTAGACACACATGGGGGACTCACTTTTTACACGCATGGGGGACACACGTGAGACCCTAGATTTTGAAGACTACACTTAGACTAAAAAACTACACGGATGAAGACATAACACACTCTTAAAACGCTCCTCTTCTTCTTCATTTAGCAGACGGAACCAAAAAAACCCTACTTTCGTTGACTGCTCACCAGCCTCACGCCATCAGCGAACAACCTTCATCATGCCACACCAACAGCCCAGTGAACCGTCCCAAACAACCTCACCTGAACGATGTCAAGCCACCTCCCGTCGTCGTTGTCCAGTCAGCTCATGAGCAGCAGCTATTAACGCCTAAACCAAACAGACCACCCTACTCCTCCAAACCACTCAGTCGTCCCCCCCCCCCCCC
>MU758423.1:86771-99476 GCA_026770625.1 Nicotiana glauca
CAGCAAAACCAGCCATGAAAATAGCTTCAAAACCAGTTGTGTAAGCTCACCATTCTCGCAAAAAAAACAACGTAAAACATCCCGAAACCACTCCAAAATCATGAGCTACTGTTATGGAGGCCGTTGGGTCCGTTTTTTGGTTTAGTTCGAGTTTTCCGGTGAGTGTCGAAGTCGACGATAGTCCTTGTTCGAGTTTCCCTTTCTGTTCGAGGTGCGGTCTGTTGGTCTTGCTCGAATTTGATCGTTGTTAGCTGCGCAACTCCATTTGCTGCAGTTGCTGAAATGTTTTGGCGTTTGAAAGCATATCGAGGTTCACTCTTACTTTATTTTTCTTCATTAACGTGAATCTACCCTCTGACTTGTCTGCTCGATTTAATTTGTTGAGTATTCTGTCCATGAATGAATTTGAGTATGCTAAATGAATGACGTGACTCTTTCGTTGTGCTTGAATCCTAAAGTTGTGGTTTGGTAAAAATTTTATTAAGTTTTTAAGAGATCACCATGTATTCAGCTACTTTGCTTAATGATCCCGTGTGATAGGTTTCATTTAATTGCCTTATTGTGGTATTGAATGGGGAAATTAAGTTATGATATGCATAGTTTGAGACGAGCATGTATGTTGAACTTTGAATCTAGTTTTTGATGCTTAGTTTAGTATCTGACACGTCAAATTAGGAAAGAATTGAAGAATGAGGTTAAGAGAAATAATAATAATTTTTTGAATGACTCTAGATAATCTCAGCGAATAAATTAGGATTTCTTTTTTAGAGACAAATAAAGTAGAAAATCGTAGTTGCCTTAGGTTTGCCCTTTTAAATAATAAAATAAGACGAGTCTCGCCAAATAAAGCGCACAAACTGCGAGGCCCTCATAAATGTTTATATTAAAATACTTAGAATTCGGGACGTGCCATTTAGCGAATTTTCATGGCCTCCCGCAAAGTTAATAACACGTTAGTCGCTTTAGGCGCGTTCTTTAATAATTTTACCTTCCTAAATTCAGGTGCACATTTATGTGACCCAAATCCAAATCTCAACGGAGTCGAAATGTGTCTATAACCACGGGTATATTGATGTGACGTGGTTCGAGATGCAATTTCACGACGTTGCAATTCTTTTTTTAATTATGAATGAGACGAGCCTCGACAAACAAAAAATACACAAGCTGCGGGGCCCTCTATAAGTGTTTGTAAAATTACTTAGACTTCGGGATGGGCCGTTTAGCAAAATTTCACGGCCTTCCCCAAAAAATAATAATACGCTAGTCGCTTTAGGCGTGCTTTTAATAATTTACTTTCTTAAACTCGGGTGCACATTTATGTGACCCAAATCCAAATCTCAACGGAGTCAAAATGTGTCTATAACCACGGGTACATTGATGTGACGTGGTTTGAGATGTGTTTTTTGCGACGTTGCAATTCTTATAAAATAATAATAGTCAAAAACGGTTAAAAGGTAAAAATACACATAGGTTTGAACATGTATTAAAATCAGATAATTAAGCTGGATATAATAGTTGAGCGACCGTGCTAGAACCACGGAACTCGGGAATGCCTAACACCTTCTCTTGGATTAACAGAATTCCTTATCCGGATTTCTGGTTCGCGGGCTATAATACAGAGTCAATCTTTTCCTCGATTCGGGATTTCAATCGGTGACTTGGGACACCATAAATCTCCCAAGTGGCGACTCTGAATCTCTTAATAATAAATCCCGTTTCGATTGTCCTTTAATTGGAAAAACTCCCTCTATTACGCCCTTTGCGGGACACAGTAGGCGAAAAAGGAGATGTGACACTCACTATCGAACCGGAAACTTCAAAAATCTAACTTTCAGTATTTTAAGCCTAAATTAGCTACGGACCTCCAAAACACAATTCGACCACGCTCCTAAACCTGAAATCACCCAACGGAGCTAATGGAACCATTGGATTTCCATTCTGAGGCCGTCTTCACATTGTTCTGACTACAGTTAACTTTCTAACACTTAAGCTCTCATTTAGGGACTAAGTGTCCCAAAACTCACCGAAATTCAAAACCGACCATCCTGGCAATTCAAAATAGCAAAAATAAACACGGGAAAAGCAGTAAATAGGAGATCGGGCATAAATTCTAAAAATAACCGGCCAGGTCATTACATCCTCCCACACTTAAACATTCGTTCATCCTCGAACGAGCATAGAGACGTACCTGAAGTACTGAAAAGATGAGGGTACCAGCTGCGCATATCCTGCTCAGTCTCCCAGGTCACCTCCTCGACCGACTAACCTCGCCACTGAACCTTCACCGATGCAATGTTCTTTGACCTTCGCTTCCTAACCTGCCTGTCCAATACTGCCATTGGCTCCTCAACATAAGATAGATCCTTCTCCAACTAGACTAAGTTGAAATCCAACACGTGCGACGGATCACCGTGATACCTATGGAGCATCGAGACATGAAATACCGGATGAACTCCTGCCAAGCTAGGAGGTAAGGCAAGCTCATAAGCAACAACCCCAACATGCCTCAATACCTCAAAAGGACCAATAAAACTTGGACTCAACTTCCCCTTTTTCCCAAATCACATAACGCCCTTCATAGGCGAAACCCGAAGCAGAACCCGCTCTACAACCATGTAGAAAACATCACGAACCTTTCGGTCCGTGTAACTCTTATGCTTAGACTCGGCTGTATGGAGTCTATCCTGAATCACCTTGACTCTCTCCAAAGCATCCTGAACCAAGTCTGTACCCAATAATCTAGCCTCACCCGGCTTGAACCAACCCACCGGAGACCTACATCGCCTACCATATAAGGCCTCGTATGGTGCCATCTGAATACTGGACTGATAGTTGTTGTTGTAGAAAAACTCTGGCAATGGCAAGAACTAATCCCAAGAACCTCCAAACTCAATCACACACGCACGGAGCATATCCTCAAGAATCTGAATAGTGCGCTCGGACTGTTCGACTGTTTGAGGGTGAAATGTTATGCTCAACTCTGCCAAGTACCCAACTCCTGCTGTACGACTCTCCGGAATTGTGATATGAACTGAGTACCTCTGTCTGAGATGATGGAAACTGGAATACCATGCAGACGGACAATCTCCTAGATATAAATCTCGCCAACCGCTCTGAGGAATTGGTAGTACACACAGGGATGAAATGCATGGACTTGGTCAGCCGATCCACAATAACCCAAATGGCATCAAACTTCTTCAAAGTCCGTAGGAGCCTAGATACGAAGTCCATGGTGATCCGCTCCCACTTCCACTCCGGAATCTCTATCTGCTGAAGTAGTCCACCTGGTCTCTAGTGCTCATACTTCACCTGCTACAATTAAGGCACCAAGCTACAAACCCAACTATATCTTTCTTCATCCGCCTCCACTAGTAGTACTGCCTCAAATCCTGATACATCTTCGCGGCACCCGGACGAATGGAATACCGCAAACTATGGGCCTCCTCTAGAATCAACTCCCAAAGCCCATCAACATTTGGTAAACAAACTCGACCCTGCATCCTCAATACTCCGTCATCACCAATAGTCACATCTCGAGCATTGCCATGCAACACTTTGTCCCTGAGGACAAGCAAATAAGGGTCATCAAACTGACGCTCCCGGATACGGTCAAACAAGAAAGACCGAGAGACCACGCAAGCTAAAACCCGACTGGGCTCCGAAAGATCCAATATCACAAACTGTTGGCTAAGGCCTGAACATCCATGGCCATAGGCCTCTCTGCTACTGGTAGATAAGCCAAACTCCCCAAAATCTCTACACGGCAGCTGCCCGGGTGATATAAGATAGTGATATCATAATCCCTCAGTAGCTCTAGCCATCTCCTTTGATGCAAATTAAGGTCCTTTTGCTTGAACAGATGCTGCAAACTCCGGTGATCAGTATAAATCTTACAAGGCACGTCGTACAAGTAATAACACCAGATCTTCAAGGCATGAACAATGGCAGCTAACTTAAGATCGTGGACAGGATCATTCTTCTCATGTATCTTCAACTGTCTGGACGCGTAGGCAATCATCCTACCATCTTGCATCAATATCGCTCCAAGGCTTACTCTTGAGGCATCACAATAGATAGTATAAGACCCCAAATCGGTAGGAAATATCAAAACTGGGGCTGTAGTCAAAGCTGTCTTGAGCTTCTGAAAGCTCTCCTCGCACTCTTCCGTCCACTAAAATGGATCACCCTTCTGGGTTAGTTTGGTGATAGGTGTTGCAATAGATGAAAATCCCTAAACAAATCGATGGTAATAACCCGCCAAGCCAAGAAAACTACGGATGTCTATAGCTGAGGATGATATGGGCCAACTATGCACGGACTCCACTTTCTTTGGATCCACCTGAATACCCTCTCTCGAGACCACGTGACCCAAGAACGCCACAGAATCCAACCAAAACTCACATTTTGAGAACTTAGCATACAGTTTCTTTTCTCTCAAGCTCTAGAGAACTGTCCTCAGGTGCTTCTCATGATCCTCCCGACTCCGGGAGTATACCAGGATGTCATCAATAAAACAATCATGAATGAATCAAGATATGGCTGAAAACATTGTACATGAGATGCATGAAGGCTGCTAGGGCATTAGTCAGCCCAAATGACATAACAAGCAACTCGTAATGACCATACTGAGTCCTGAAGGCAATCTTCGGGATGTCTGGATCCTGAATCCTCAATTAGTGATAGCTTGAACGCAAGTCATTCTTAGAAAACACACAAGCACCCTGTAGCTGATCAAATAGGTCATCAAAATGAGGCAAGGGATAACGGTTCTTCACTGTCACCTTGTTCAGTTGGTGATAATCAATACACATACGCATAGAACTATCCTTCTTCTTTACAAACAAGACAGGAGCACCCCAAGGTGATACATTGGGCCGAATAAAACCTTATCAAGTAATTCCTACAACTGCTCCTTCAACTTTTTCAACTCAGGAGGAGCCATACGGTATGGAGGGATAGAAATGGGTTGAGTGCCCAGCAATAGATCAATGCCAAAATCAACGTCTCTATCGAGCAGCATGCTCGGAAGATCAGCTGGAAACACATCAGCAAAATCTTGTACTACTGGGACTGAATCAATAGAAGGAGTATCCATACTAACATCTCTCACATTAGCTAGATATGCATCACATCCTTTCTTAACCATACACTGAGGTTTAAGGAAAGAAATAACTCTACTGGGAGTGTGACCTAAAGCACCCCTCCACTCAACATGCGGTATACCTGGCATGGATAGTGTTACGATTTTGGCGTGACAATCAAGAATAACATAATGGGGCGACAACCAGTCCATGCCCAAGATAATATAAAAATCAACCATGCTGAGTAATAATAAATCGGCTTTGGTATCAAAACCACCAAGAACAAACAAACATGATCGATAAACACAATCCACAACAAAAAAATCTCCCACAAGAGTAGAAACATAAATTGGGAACTCAAAGAACCCTGAGATACACCAAAATATGGAGCGAAATAAGAAGACACATAATAAGTGGAGCCTTGATCGAATAGAACCGATGCATCTCTATGATAGACCAAGATAGTACCTTCGGAGGCGACAGCCTCAGTATGGGTAGGAAGAGCATAGAATCTGGCCTGGCCTCCCCCTCGATAGCGACCTCTACCACCCCGACCTCCCCTTCTAGCTGGCTGGGCCGGTGGGGTGGAAACTAGGGCTGGGACCATAGCCTGAGAACTCTGTGGGGCGCGTTGTGGCTGAGGAGTCTGGGAAGGTGCAGCCCTCCCAAGTCTAGGGCAATCCCTCACCACATTATAGGTGTCACCACACTTAAAACAAGCTCTGGGAGGATGTGGCAGCTGTGACTAGCTCGGGCCAGGTATGCTGGACTGAACACTGGAAGTACCCCGCGCAGGAGGCACACTAGACATTGGAGGTGCATAATAAGGCTCCTGAGGCCTAAGTGGGGCTAGGACACCACTGGCTGCTGGAAGAGTTGAATGAACCGGGTGACTCATATGGCCCCTACCATAACGACCTGCACTTGGGGCATGGGCACCAGAATAATGGTCCAACTCTCGAGACCTCTTGGCCTCCCCCTCCTCTCTGTCCCTAGCATGTATACCCTCAATCCTCCTAGCAATGCTCACCACCTGCTTATAGATATATCCATCTCTAACTCAAGAGCATGCTAGACCTGATGTTGGGAATAAGTCCCTTAATAAACTGGCAAACCTTCTTGCGAACTGTAGAAACCAAAGATGGTGCATGTCTAGCCAAGTCGATGTAACGGACAGCATACTCCGAGACTATCATAGTACCCTGGCGCAAATGCTTAAACTCCGTGCGACAGGCGTCCCTAAGACTTTGGGAGACATACTCCCTTTTGAACATATCTGAAAACTGGGCCCAAGCCAGGGAAGTTGCCTCATCTGGACTGTCTAACTCATAAGCACGCCACCACTAATAGGCGGCTCCTCGAAGCTGGAAGGTAGTGACGGAAACCCCACTCGATCCTGATATGCCCGTAGTACGGAGGATACAGTAGCACTCCTCAAGAAATCCAAGGGCATCTTTTGAGGCTAGTCCGCTAAAACATGGAGGTCGATACATCTTGAACCTCTCAAGCCTCTTATGCTCCTCCTCTGAAGCTACTGCCCTCTCCTCGGGCTGAGCTGGGGCTACCGGCTATACAGGAATAGCCTCTAAAACCTGATTAATATGCACTCGTTGCTCAAGAATGCAGGCGGCGGGAGTCTATGCTCCTCCCCCGGCCTAGGATGTAGCTGCAGTAAGGGGAAGCAATCCTGCTTGAGCTAGAGTGGTGTATATAGTCATAAACTGTGCCAAAGTCTCCTGGAGCGCTGGAGTAGTAGTAGCAGATGCATCAGGTGTCTGGACTCCGGCTGGTACTACTGGGGGTACCTCTGCGGCAGCTCACACGGGTGCTCTGGCTACACCACGAGCACGTCCTTGGCCTCTTCCCGGCCTTGGCCCCGGCCTCTGCTGGCTCCAGTAGGGGGTGCAGGTGCTTGGTCATCTCGAGTAGCATGTGTCCTCACCATCTGTGAGAGAATAGAAGACATGAGTTTAGAATTATGATATCAAAAATCTCGCACGACAAGAAAATCAAACGAAACAGAATTTTTCCTAACAATTACATAGCCTCTCATAGATAAGTACAGACGTCTCCATACCGATCAGCGAGACTCTAATAAACCAACTTGTGATTCATGACTCCTATGAACCTAGATCTCTGATACCAACTTGTCACGACCCTGGTTTGCCCTCCGTGAACTATCATGACGGCACCTAGTCTCTAGGACTAGGTAAGCCTAAATTTCGGAAGAAAACCAAATTTGCAGAAATAAAACAATTTAAAACAGGAATAAAGAAATAAACAGCATCTAAATGTGTCGCTCGGCATACACAATATTAAGTTCTCAAAAACCAATACATAAATCCAAGACCCAGAAACCCATGAATCACAAGCTAAGAAATACTACATAGCCCTAACTCCAGAATGTCTAACAAGAACGGAAATACAGAAGGGCTAATACTAAAAAGCAAGAATAGAAAGAGACTCCTTGGTCTGGAGACGTGGCAGATATACCTCAAAGTCGCTATAGTAGTCACCTCGCCTCAGGGGTGATAGGATTGAGTCGAAGTACCTGCATCTGCACATGAAAAACATGCACAGGAAGGGCATGAGTACACCACAACGGTACTCAGTAAGTGCCAAGCCTAATCTCGGTTGGGTAGTGACGAGGAAGGTCAGGGCCTACCGAGGTTAAATAGAATATAAAATTCGACAGTATAGATAAGAGTAGTATAAATAAGTGCAACAGTAAAATATCACAAGATATAAGAAATTACAATGGATATAGAGGCAAAACAATCATAAGGATGATAATCGAGAATCTCTTAGTATCCTCAATATATATAACCGGGGATATCTTGGTATTCCGAGGATCTCTTGGTATCCTCAATATATGGTAGGGATCTCTGGGTATCCCGAGGATCTCTTGGTATCCTCAATATGTATGCCAGGGATCTCTTGGTATCCCATACCTCAGCTCGATCATAATTACGTACAAGGGGTCTCCTGGGATGCCTTATTGTAGCCCCAAAATAAATGCACAACAATAGCAAGGAATCACTCAATTAATCTCAACCTCATACTATGACAAAACAGATAATTCTAACCTAGATTGCTTCACGTAATACAAATAAGGCAGTTAAAGCAATTATAGCAAATTAGTCAATTATACATGCTTCTCTAGACTAACAGCAGGCTAAGTTTCCAAATAGTGTAAGCGAAAAAAAGGAAGAAGACAAGCTACTTACCTCGAACCGGCTCAATTGGCAACCCAAAACCATGTTCATGCCACGAGTATCCGACTCCAAATAGCCCAAATCTATTCAATAAAATTTTATAATGTAAATAACACTTCAAGTAACTGATCCTACAATTAAATTCTAAGTTAACACACGAAATTAGGTAAAATGACCAAAATACCCCTTGGTCCCACGTCTTGGAATCGGTTGAAATTTATATTTCCGTAATCCCCCCACTCTCACGAGTTCATGCATATAAAAATTACCAAAATCGGACCTCAAATGGTCCATCAAATCCTCAATCAAAAGTCTCCAATATTAAGCCCTAGTTTCCTAAATTTTTCACCCTTAATTTCCATAATTTCTAGCTCTAATCCGTGAAATAATGACATAGGAACGGGTTTTATGTCCAAATTCCTTACCTCAATGAATTTCCCCTAAAATACCTCTTTTAAATCGCCCAAAAAGCTCCAAAGACGAGATAAAAATGGTGGAAATAACCCCAAGGTCGCGGAACCCCTTTTAAATCAATCTGTCCGGCAGTTTCCGTATCTGCGGCCTGTGGACTGCTTCTGTGGTCTTGCATAGGCTGCCTTATAATCGCTTCTACGGTTCTTCATTTAACGGACCAAATCGCACCTGCACTCAACATTCCGCACCTGCGACTTCGCAGGTGCGGTCCCATAACCGCATTTGCGGTCCCCTGACAATTCCTTAATAATCCGCTTATGCAGCTCTCTTTCTGCATGTGCGGTATCGCACCTGCGGTCCCCAAACCGCTGGTGCAGAAATACCAGAAGCAGCAAAGTTCAGTAGCTGCACACACCCCTCAAACTCCCTGTCAAGCGTCCGAAATCATCCCGAGGCCCTCGGGACCTCAACCAAAGGCACCAACAAGTCAAATACCACTGTCCAAACTTGTACCAATCCTTAAAACACCTAAAACAACATCGAAACCTCAAATAAACCATGGATTCAAGCCTAAGAACTCCAAATTTTCCCAAAAATACGTTTTTGATCAAAAAGTCTATCAAATCTCGTCCGAATGACCTGAAATTTTGCACACACTTCACATTCAACACTACAAAGCTACTCCAACTTTTGGAACCATTCCGACTCTTGGATCAAAATCTCACTATCAAACCGGAAACTTTAAAAATCTAACTTTCGGTATTTCAAGCCTAAATTAGCTACAGACCTCCAAAACACAATCCGAACACTCCTAAACCCGAAATCACCCAACGGAGCTAGTGGAACCATCAGATTTCTATTCCGCAGTCGTCTTCACACTGTTCTGACTAAAGTTAACTTTCCAACACTTAAGCTCTCATTTAGGGACTAAGTGTCCCAAAACTCTCCGAAATTCAAAACCGACCATCCCGGCAATTCAAAATAGCATAAATAAACACGGGGAAATCAGTAAATAGGGGATTGGGGCGTAAATTCTAACATTAACCGGTTGGGTCATTACAGAATCAATCCACTAACGACCGACAAGCTCTGAGGTACTTGGATCTGCACAAAAATATATAGAAGAATCGTATGAGTACATAACAATCGATACCCAATACGTATCAAGACTAACCTTGTTGGAGCAGTGTTAAAGTTCAAGTCAAGACACTCACTAGTTAAATAACATGTGCAGAATATCATTATAAAACTAATAATGGAAATCATAACAAATAAATAACAAGAAAGAATAGAGCACATGATAACACAGCAAATTAATCAATAACTCTAAAACAATAAGTGAAATCATTTAAGGAAATCAATGACATGTTCAACTCACCAACCCAGTCCAACAGAAAAATAACAACAAGAATCACCCTGAAACACCACATAACATAATCACAAATCACACTTATGATGTTGTGTAAGATTCAAATTTTAAAATATTTTCCATAAATACCTTCACACGCATAAGCCCCCTTATGTCACCGCATGCGCCCCACAATGAAGTATTGCTCCTTACTACTAACAAGCGCATAAGTCCCCTTATCTCGCCGCATGCGCATCAATATACACATCATCGTTATGTCGCGGCATGCGCATCTCAATCACAATACAATAATAACAATCACCCTGCACAACACGTACACATGTGCTACCATATCACCACATCAACAACACAAATATAATAACAAGATATATCGCACGACTCAAAAACAATATGTACATGAATTATGACAATAATATAATGGTGTGGGGAGTGAACAACAAGATAAAAGCATGTTTTATATGACAAACAATTTCAAATCGAGGCATATTAATAACCTAAGGTCTAATCCGGCTACAACCAACACATACAATCTTGTACACACTCATCACCACATATACACATCGTTTCACATAGCAAAAATATTGCAAATTACACCAGATCCTTAAGAAAAATTCCCCCACACAAAGTTAGTTTCGAAACTTTCCTCAAATAAGCTAAATCACTACTCTAGGAAGCCCTTCCTGTGCAAATCAACCTCCGAACTGCACGATCTAGCCAAAATAACTTAATGATATCAGTAAAAGCTATAGGAAACACACTCAAACGATAAAGCTACAATCTTGATTTAGTTATGCAAAGTCAACCCCGGGCTCGTATCTCCGAACCTGACAAAACTCACAAATTCCAAACACATTCCAATACGAATCTAAGTATATGTATTTCATCCAAATCCAACCTCAAATCGACCGCAAAGTCATCAATTTATACATTAAAAATGTTTTTACTGAATCTCCCAATTTCTTCAATGTGATTCATCCAACAATCGCTAAATTCAAGGTTGGAATCATGAAATATAAATAAATTCGAGTAAAAAACCTTACCCCAATCCGAATTGTAAAAATCCCCTCTAAAATCGCCCAAATCCGAGCTCTATAACTCAAAATGTGATAAATGAAATTAAACCCCTCGTCCAAGATATTTCTGCCCAGCCTTTTTGTTTCTGCAGTCCCTCAGTCACATCTGCAAAAAATTCATCACAGATGAGGACTCCTCTTAACTCCCAAAATTTTGCTTCTACGGACCATAAGCGGCACTTGCGGACCAAAACTCGTATCTCGGATCGCGCTTCTGTGCATACATGGCCACACCTGCGAAAACCCTTGAGCTCAACCAAACAATGCATATGCTTTATTTTGTCCTCTTCTGCAGAATCGCACCTGCGGACCAAATGTCGTAGGTGCAAAAATACCAGAACTGAGCTACCAAAGCCACACCAAATGATCCGGAGCCCATCCGAATCTCACCCGAGGCCCCCGGAACCCCATCTTACCATACCAACCAGTCCCAAAACATAACACAAACCTACTCAAGGCCTCAAATCACACCATACAATACCAAAACTATGAATCGTACCTCAATTCAAGCCTAATGAACTAATAAACTTTCAACGTCCAAACTCATGCCGAACCATCTCAAATCAACTCGGAATGATCTCAAATTTTGCATTAAAGTTCTAAATAACATAATAGTCCTATAACAACTCTCCCGAAACTACAATCCCGATATAAAAAAGTCAACCTTCGGTGAAACCTATCAACCTTTTCAAACCATCAACTTTCCAACATCCGCCAATTCAAGTCTAAACAAGCTAGGAAACTCCAAATCTAAATTCGTACATATGCCTAAGTTCAAAATCATCATATGAAGTTATTGAAACCATCAGAATACCATTCCGAAATCGTCAACATAAAAATTAAACTCCGATCAACTCTTACAACTTAAGCCTCCAACCAAGGGACTAACTGTCTTAAATTAATTCAAAACTCTCTAGAAACCAAACAAACCACCCCAGCAAGTCTCATAATCATAAATTCACATATGTAAAGCATCAAATATGGCTAAAATACTCAAAACGACCGTCCGGATCATTGTAGAAAGTGCTCATGTAAACCCTATATCATAACTTCCCCTAAAACAAAATAAGCTATTGCAATTTTGCAAACGGCTGAGTTGAGATCTTCAATTGCTGTCAAAACTATTTTAGATGATGACTTTCACAAAAAAAACAACAACTAGGGTTATAGTATAGAAAGGGATGATTTAAAGGATGAAATATTTTTCACATATCATATATAATATGTGTCACACCTCTTTTTTACCGCTTACACCCCGTGAAGGGTATAATAAAAAGAGTTTTTCCAATTAAAGGACGGTCGGAACGGGATTAGTTATTTAAAGTTTCAGAGTCGCCACTTGAGAATATAATGGTGTCTCAAGTCACCGAATTAATCTCGAACCGAGAAAAATTTGACTCTGTTACAGTCTGCGAAACTGAAATCCGAGTAAAGAATTCTGTTAATCCAGGAGAAGGTGTTAGACATTCCCGAATTCTGTGGTTCTAGCACGGTCGCTCAACTGTTGTATTTTGATTTTATTACATGCTAACTTATGTGCTTTTATTTATAAA
>MU758423.1:111380-132056 GCA_026770625.1 Nicotiana glauca
TATACAGAAAACTCAACATTGATACAAAAAGTATTTGGAAGCTGGTTCTGAGAAGTGAGTGAGTTTAGAGATAGCAGTTGTTAGGTTGACTCTCTGTGGATTCGACCCTGAGCTTAATACTTAGGTTTTATTTGCAACGTCCGCAGAATCCTATTTAGAGGATATACATTGGGCGTGATCAATTATTGTTCGCTTTGTGGTAAATATTAAATTTTGGATTGTTATATTATATTTTTGGTTAATTGTTAGGTGTTTGGTTGGCTGTTGGTTTTGGCAGGTGGGTAATTAAAAATACAATAGGATTCTGCCTAAAAATGCCAAGATTTGCGACTAAATCCAACACAAAGTCCACGAGGAATTATCCAGATTTGCGACTGATTCAGTCGCAAATTGAAAATTTCTAACAATATTTAATTAATTTTTGTGACTAAATCAATCGCAATTGGAGAATTTTGAATATTTTTAATTAATTAATAATAATTATTTACGACTGTTTCACTCAGAATTTAGCGACTGATTCAGTCGCAAATTGCTTAATTTCAAATGTTCGCGCTGTTGATACCCAATTTTTCCCTATGTATTTTTTATATGCGAAATACTTTCAAAATAATATGTACATACATACATAAGCATGCCCAAGAGTTTTGGTATTTTTTCCTAATTTTTAAAGATTTTAAAATCATTTTATTGTCTATTTTTTAGCAGTACAAAATCCAATAAGTACTCCAAAATTATCATTTTGGTAAATAATTTATTTCTATTCTCATATTTATACCAAAACATAATTAAGGTGATTTTTGTATATTTTTACAAATTTATTTGGTATTTTCAAAGCTAAATTGAATATAATTGCAATTATAACCTATTTCACGATTAATAGCATTTTACAATAATAAAATTATTTTCAGTATTTTTAGATTAATATTTATATATTATTTGTTGACTCAATATTTTTATTCACTTTTAAAATCATTATTACTATTTTTATAAAATAAAAAGAGGGAAAATTGGCTATTTAACATTTAGCCCATTTCCATTTCAATCACAGCCTCAATTCCTTTCAATTTTAGCCTTAATTTTACCCCAATTCTGCCCCAAATTAAAACCAGCCCAATTCCTAAATTACCCGACCCCTCACCCGATTTAAAAACCCGTTCGGCTCCCCTTTAATCCAGGTCGTTGATATTTTTGATCAACGACCGTAACTCTTTCTTTCCTTTTCTAATTCCCAAACCCACCTAACCTAATTCATTCTATCTGAGACGCCGCCTTTGAAACCTCTTCGTCTCTCAAACACTCTCCAACACTCCGAAACCCTAATCGTCTCCTACCTAATTCTACCATGCTTCCACCGGAATCCATGGCGTTTCAGGCCATGAATGGCCTGTACTCCCCCTCTCTCACCATTAAACTTAAGCTACTCAAGGATGTGAAGCCTGACTTCAACGATTCTCTTGAGACCTTCTCAGATCTGTAGATCCATGGCTTCTTCGACCACTTCCGGCATGTTCAAGCAATATGAGTCTTTTCGACTCAGGATCTGGCCCTCCTCAAGACTTTTCTCGTTTCTAGGGTTTTCTCTGCAACTCTAAGCCGTCTGAGGTTCTGTACTTGCCTATTTTTCTTAGATCTGTGATATATCTGGGCTTTACTTGACATTTTAAAGGTTTTCTCCAAATTTCCTTTTTAAAAATCATTCAATTTCGATTTTAGGGTTTCTGAAAAGGTTTCTTCAAATATGCTTCTGATTCTTCCTGTTCTTTCTTTATGTGTGTTTTGTGCTCGTATGTTTTCTTTTACTACGCACGAGTTTTCTCTCTTATCTCTTCTTTATTATGCAAGGCTCTTCTATTTTGCCGTTACTCTTATGATCGTATGATAATTCATGTTGTTAATCCTTATTCTTTGTTATATGTGTTTATCTTTGAGTTCTTTGATTTTGTTCACTTTATTGAGTTCTGTTTATTTTCCTACTTAGCATGTTTACTCTACTTTTATTTAAAACTCGTATCATCTCTTTCTTCTGAATCTGTTTTTCTCAAACATGGCCTCATGACCTTGAATCAATGTTCTTTCTATCGTGTGTGTTTGTCTCTCATAAGTCTTTGGAAGAGACTTCTGAGCCTCTTTCAATGGCCTGTTTGCTCATCTCTATTGTCTGACTCGATTTGAAACCCTAAGATTTGGGGGTTTTCTTTGGCAAGAGGTATTAGGATTCCACTTTGGGACCCTAGGCTTTCAAACTCACTATGAGCCTGTAATTGCACTTGAACCCCTTTTTACTTGTGACCCTAAGGCTTGCAATGTTAGATCTTTTTCTAAGTAACCTGACGATTCCTTTTGTTTGATCTGTGTGCTTTATATATGAGAAAATTTCTCTTTCAAAAGGTTTTCACCATCTAAGTGATTGATTCTGAAATCCCTTCAATAAGGCTGATGAATTGTCATTGATTTTTCTTCGATTGAACCTCCTTTACCTTTCTTGACTTGGTTCAGTCAAATTGAACTTGTAATTTTGGTGTTAGGACTGTTTGATTGATTCCCTTTCCATAATTGTCACAAACCGTGTACTATTGATTGTTTTCCTTAAAAAAATTCTGTGTATTTACCCCTTTTGTGCTACTTTGAAAGGTTTTAATTAAAAATTCTTTCCTTAACTGGTTTTTACCTGTTGAAATTAGAATCCCTTAACCAAAGGGAGACTGATTTTAATGATATATTTCTTGTCTTTCTTACTTGTTTCTTTGCACTATGAAAGGGACTGCCCTTCTGCATTTACACACGACTTCTTTCTTCACACAACCTTCACACCACTAGTCTTAAAAATACTTGCACACTTGCAATATTGTTTTGGATTCAATACTCTGCTCTGCTTGGAATCTTTTGGAACTGCTTTGCTGGCAATTTGGCTTTTTCAAGACTACTATTTTTACTTATTTCTTCTGAAACTGGTATGTTTTGATTTAATTTTTTGCCCCACCTCTATGTGTTTACTTTAAAATTATAGCTTTCTTGTTTACTTTGCTGTACATGTTCAATGATTAAATTATGTGTGTTCTTTCCCTGCATCTGTTTCTATTGTGAATCCCTACCCTCTATTCCCCCCTATGTGTCTGAGTTAAGTTTCTTGGCCTGACAGTATCCAAATTACTGCCCAGGTCAGAAGCTGATCCTCAATGGTTCCTAACTCCCTAGATTTGGCTGACAGGCTGGTCAGGGGTGTGCCAGCATTCCCAATTGCTGGGTATGACCACCAGCCTGCCATAGCTTTCCGAATTTCCTCTCCATGCACTTACACTTACTCTTAGACTCTAAGTTCTGCCCCCCCTCCTCCTGTGAGCCTTGCTTTGGGACCTTGAGCTTCCTCTGAACTGGGACATTTGAGGGCTGGCCATTCCACACTATACCATAATCTTAATTATGCAATGTAATTGGGTGTAAGCATTGCCTGGAGTTCATGAAGCTCTTGGGAACTTTGACACACCCAAAGGATGAGAAAGGCTTTTGGAAATCTGATCCTGGAAGTTGGTTTATCTCATATTATTGGAATTTGAGTCTGAATTAGGCTATTTGGTTATAGCTGGAACTTCTGATGTAATTTTACTTTTGTTTCTTTTGATTCATTTGGGCCTGTAATAATTTGTAATAACTATTGGGGATGGCTAGTGGAAAGGGATATGAATTATTGTATGCAAAGGGTATATGACTTGCCTATATGATTTTCTAATTGCTGCACTCACATAGACAACATGCCTATAGGTTACCTATAAACTTCTGCATTCTCATCTTAGATAACTTGCCTATAGGATTTTCTAATTCCTGCATTCACATAGACAGCATGCCTATAGGTTATTTATAAACTTCTACATTTCTGCATATAGAAATCCTGTCTCTAAGTCTCTGCATCTCTGCATATAGAAATCATGATCATAGGCTCTTCTGCACTTCTGCATATACCTGTCATTAGGCAAACAATCATAGGTCTAATATATCAACTTCATTCTAGATGCCATGCCTATGAGACTCTTGCATCTATGTAATCGTTTAAAACCAATAACGCGTAGATAACTTGCCTATAGGAATAATCAATCGAATCAGCCTCGTCCAAAACCAGTCATAAGGTCGTTTAAAATCTGCAGATCTTTTATTTATAAAACCAGTGATCCCTTGATTTAAAATCATTACGCTCTGTTAGATACCTTGTCTATGGGTCTCACTTAGGCAAACCATTAGGTAATTAATTAACTGTCTCAACTTTGACAGCTACAACCAGACAAGGCTAATTCAGACTCCTCTTCTAAGAAATATGTGATAAATCAGCCTATCCTAACGTTTTAAATTTAATTTAGACCATAACCTGCATTTGAAGTCATGCTATGTATTTGCCTTTAAATGAGGAGACCTGTTTGAGCTCTAACTGCTGTTTGCTTCTCCCCTATTTGATTATGTGTTTTGTTTGTCGCCTATACTTTTATCCTTCTTAAGCTTCTGAAAAGCCCCAATCCCCCCTTTTAGGATTAGTAGTCTCAATGCCTTCGGGACTGATAGGATCGGGGCGGGTAATAACATGCAATAAGTAACGATACTATTTCGCGCTTTAATACCTTAACGGGGTGGGAAATGGTAGACATGGAGATGATGATCACGTGATAACATCACGCGTATAATTGGTTATCGGGTGTTGCGTGGATGATCCATGTTATTTATAAACCTAGGACCCTCTCCCTCCTTATGTGCTTACGTTCTTATTTCCTTTAAACTGTCAGTTTTCCAGTTCTTTAAACTTGGTATTTCACTTTAATTCATTTAAAATCTCTTTGGAATTTCCAGCACTGTTTTCTTTTTAAAACTTCCGCCCATTTTACTTCTTTATCTGATTATTTGCATTCGTTACTTGATCCCCATTTTTTGCACTTATACATTCTTTTAAACGACTATGAAACCACATATTCCCTAACTTCAACATGCTTATTTAACCTTTATACATTCCTACTTGTAATCGTTATGTGGAAGTTATCTTGTATATTTATTCGCTTTAAAGTTACAATTGTAGCATGGCCGGGAACCACACTATTGGATCTTGGGGGTGCCTAACACCTTCTCCCTGAGATAATTTTAAGCCCTTACCCATTCTCTAGTTCTTCTTTTCTTTTAACTCCTTGGTGTCCTAATGCACTTAATCATTAGGTGGCGACTCTTCTAAATCTCAAACCCAAATTCCCAAAAGGAATAGAGTTGTCCGCCCAAATATCGTAAACCCGATTTCGCCTTTAGAAAAAGGGGGCATCGACGCCCACATTTTTTAGTTTGCAATCGAATCCGTCGCAATTTTTCGATTGATTCAGTCACAAATATATTGCGACCACGTGTTTTCTGACTGACACTTTTCAGTCGCAAATCGGTCGAAAAAATACGATTTGCGACTGATTTGACGGTCACAAATTTGCTATTTTTTAGTAGTGATAGTTGGTCCATATATGCCCTTTTTTGAGACGGAATCCACCCAAACTAATTAGTTATTTCGTTAGTTGTACTAAAGTGCATTACAAACACTATTTCCTTTTTATTAGTACTTTTTTTTCTTTACCTTTTTATTAGTACTTTTTTTTCTTAATAATAAAATAGAAATAGTGTTTGTAATGCACTTTAGCATAATAACAAAAGAATTAATTAGTTTGGGTGGATTCTGTTTCGAAAAAAGGCATATATGGACCAACTATTTGACATCAAGGGCATGTATGGGCTAAAGTATTAACGAATGACAAATGTGCTCAATTTCGTATAGTATAAGGATATATATGGACCACCTATATGATGGTAAGAATATATATGTGCTAAAGTATTAACAAAGGACAAATATGCTCAATTTTCTATGCTATAGGGACATATTTGGACCTTTTTCCGTATTTTTACTGGGGTTGGAATGTTCAATGGAAATAATCTTAAGTATGAGTATCAAAATGATATTTCAAGCCAAATTTAAGGGCCGTCTGACCGAAGAAGAAACAGATAACTTGTACGCATCGCTTACGATAAAGAGAGTATCAAATTAAGAAGCCAAATTATAAAAATCAACAAAAAGTTAAGTAAAACACTGCTCTCAACCAACGAACCAAAAAAAAGGCAAGGATTGCAAAAAACATACAAAAAGAAAAACGTGTTTCACAGCCTCATCGGCGATGGAGTTTCCAGATCCGCCATGGCTGAATCAGTTCAGAGCTTCCACGAATTCCTTTTTATCTCAATACGAGCCGTTAACTCTACTCCTTTCTCCTCTCTTTGCTCTTCTATTGGCTCAAATTCTTCAATCCTTTTTCCTTGTTATTCACGAACGAGGCCTCAAAGCCACCATTATTAGTTTCGTCATGAGCTCTGTGAAGTATTTTTTCTCAAATTCTTGACTTTTCTTTTAATCTCTTCTATTTTTGTTTAGTTTTTCTTTGTCAGTAAATTATATGTACGGAAATAGTGGACCACAAAAAATAAAAATAAGAAAAGAGTGTTCTACACGTTTGTAGCTTCTGATTGCTCTTCGAATCATTATTTGACACTTGTTGAGATTTCTCGAAGCTATGTTTGAATGGATTTTAATATTTGATTCTTAAATATAGGTTGGTGCCTGGTGTTAGTAAATACATTGACGCTGAGAAGCAGAAGGTTAGTTAATTATTTGGTCCTACTTTGTCGATTGAGTATTAAATACTGAGCTCTGCGCTTCTTTGCGTTTTTGTTCCTTTCGGCGATTATCACCTAGAGTTTGGTGAATTGCTGTATGATTGTGAAAAGCTAAATTAATTACTACTTCTGTTCTATTTTATATCCTCTTTTTGACTGGAAACGATGGTTAAGATGTTAAATTGACTAGGGGAGGATTTGAAGTTCAACCTTTGAGTTCCATAGCATTGAACTTATTATACATGTACAAATACACAGGCGCGAGCACGCACACAATATATATATATATATTTCAGTTGACCCCGTTGTGCAAACACTATATCCGCCACCGAATTGGTAGCGGAAGAAAATGAGAAAGTAATGGATTAAATGTTAAACTGATGAGAAACCATCAAATCAGTGTTTATAATTTATATCATAAAAGATAAATTTAAATTCTTGAAATTCGGGAAAATTGTATAAAATAATACTTTATTAAAGGAACAATGTCAAACATTTTGTAAAGTTCCGTTAGAAAGTGTATAGTATAAGTTGGAAAGGAAGGAGTACATGCTAGCATCCTTGAGTAAAATCGTTCCAGTGGAAACACTAGTATTAAATCATTTAATTCATATATCACGCCATTGTATTTAGGTTTGGTTCACCTGGGATTTGTGTTTTAACACTTCAGAACCTAGGCTAAACTATCTATTAGTATTAGATGAATAATTCAAGCAAAGAATTACATGGTTAAGATCTATTCTCACTTGTACATCTATTGGGGAGCATTAACAGGTAACAGTGATTAATATCTTTATTTTTTATTATAAAATTGACATTCTTTGGCAGATAGTGGATAAATTGCAAGCTTCCGGTAATAGAGATGGATGGAAGACTGAGTTGCCAAGATCAGGTTTAGGAAACAAAGTCCTAGAGCAAATGAAAGATGAGAAACAAAAAGATGTGACCTGGCAGGGCAAATGTTCGGGTACCGTGTATGTTTCATAATTATTGCACTATGTTAAGAGCTTTTAGCTAGTAATTTGGAATTATATTTGTTTCTTTTTTGAATAAAACCATTTCTTTTGCTCTTTACCCTGCATAGAAAGATTAACCAACTTTTTATTTCCTGAGCAGCTATATTGGCGGAAATGAGCACGAGGGACATTTTTCATTAATAACCGAGGCATGTTCCATGTAAGATTGTGCAATCCGTTGAGTATATATGTATATTTATTACTTTTCTTGCGCTAACTGATCAAGAGCAGGGCGGTTTCTTTTCATATATATTCTTCATGTTAAATCTTCTGCCATAAAGAATCTAGTCCAAATATTCGGTGCATGATTAAACAGAATAAGGAGTAGATTCAGTCTCTTGAAAACCTCCTCTTGGTATGTACTACCTATACAGAAATCAGGGGTTATAAAAGGACACAACCAACATGTAGACTATGCTATATTGGATTAAGACCCGCAAAATGTTTTTAATGAAAATGTCATACTTCACATGCCGATGATGCAGGATGGAAGATAGACTTGAACCTCTGACATGCTTAGCTGCTCTCTTAGCTCTACAAGCTCTTTTTTGTTTCCTTCTAAAAGTGGATTGGTAACTTTACCATGTTATACTCCTTGATTTCTTTGATTCATCTAACCCTTTTTCAACATTTTGGGTGTGTTTGTTATGAAGAAAAATGTTTTTTATGGAAAATGAGTGGCTTTATCACTTATTTTTTCTTGTTTGATTAGTGAGTGAAAAACTTTTTTCGAAAAATATTTTCTAGTGTTTGGTTAGAGAGGATAAAATATTATTAGGAAAATAAATTTTTATGCTACTCTCCTCAACCCACCTTCCCCAAAATCCTCATGTTTTCTGTAATACTTCACCCGCCGGCGCTCTATTTTCTTCAAGAATTTAAGTATTTATTTCAAAGTTCACACAAATCCAAAAATACTAATGTGCTACTTTGTTTTCTCACACAAGGACAACGTTGAAATTTGAGCTCGATAACTAAAAAGAATTCTCTTTTTGTTGAAAAAGAAATTATCCTTTCTGTAACATGAAAAGAAATTACTCAATATAAAAAAAAAACTTTTTGTCCATCATGAAAAAAAATATTCACTTTGCTGAAATAAAAGAAAATACTTTTTCTACATCATGAAAAAAAAGTATTCGTTTTGTTGAAATGAAAGAAAATACTTTTCTACCTCATGAATAGAAAGTACTCGTTTTGTTGGAAAAAATATTTTTTATATTTCAGGAAAATAAAATACTTAGTTTGTTGAAATGAAAGAAAATACCTTTTCTACGTGATAAAAATAAAATACTCGTTTTGTTGAGATGAAAGAAATATTTTTTCTACATCATGAAAAAAAAGTGCTCATAAAAATAAGTACTCTATTTACAACATGAGAAAAAAAGCACTCTTAATAGTATTAATGGGTAGCGGGCGAGGTTGGGGTGTGGTAGGGGGTAGGGGTTCTGATGGTTTGGGGTTGGGATGGATGGGGTGGACAAGGTTGAAAAAGAGTTTGCAAAATATTTTCCTTTTTTTTTTATAGGGAAGACATTTTCCTTCAATTGGAGGAAAATGAGTTCACGAGGAAAATGTTTTCCAAAACATTTAAGCCAACCAAACATGAGAATATTAGAAAACATTTTCCGCATCCTTTATGTACATTACACATACTTGGTGTATTAAGGTCTGTCATCTGGCAGTTGTTTCTGATATTCTCTTTGATATCTTGGATTAAAATAATAGGTCCCAATTCTGTTCAATTGTTTTTGCCCAAGCTACATATGTTGTCATTTATGCTCATGCTGGTGTATTTGATCATTTAATCTATCTTATTTTCTCAATGCGATTAGGTCCAATAATGCCATTGTTATCCAATTAGCTTTCTTTAATTGTACTTATCTTCAGGTTCTTATTTGTACTTGTCATGGGAGAGAGTACACTTGTTGGCTTTACACCTTCCGTTGTAGCTTTCTTATAGCACAACTTTTTCCATCTCAGCTTTCAGTATCAATAGATTGTTCTTGCTTCAGGTTTGCCCATACAAATCCACTACATCTGAGTGTGTTTCCAAGCGTTGTTAGATTTGAAGCAGAAGTGGTTGCGATGACAGCTGCACTTCTTGGCAGTAAGGAAAAGACTACTGGAGGACAGATTTGTGGAAATATGACATCAGGAGGGACTGAGAGTATACTATTAGCAGTGAAATCATCACGTGACTATATGAAAGCCAAGAAAGGAATCACTAAACCAGAAATGTATGTGCTCTTTCTTTCTGTTTTCTTTAACACCCCGCCATGAAATATCAGTCTCGAAAATTAGTGAGTGTCATACATGACTGTAGGATAATACCAGTTTCTGCGCACTCAGCATACGACAAAGCTGCACAATATTTCAAGATCAAGTTGTGGCGCGTTCCTGTTGATAAAGAGTTTCGAGCAGATGTTAAAGCTGTTAACCGGCACATTAACAAAAATACTATCATGGTAAAGTTTTGAGTTTGGGCAGTGCTAGAATAATTTTCCCTTGTTTTAAGCTAATGCAAAATTGCGGTAGTGTGTTGGTATCTTTTTAGTCATTCTGTTTATCTTTTCTCCTTTATTTTGTGATTCTGAATCTCCATAGAATGAAGTCAAACTTAGCTGAATTGTATCATATTTTCTTTACTTAACTTCTGACTTTATGTTAAAGTATTTGATCTGCTAACTAAAAGTATTTGATCTGCTAACTAAAACATATGAATATACAGATTGTTGGATCAGCACCTGGCTTTCCCCATGGCATTATTGATCCAATTGAGGCAAGTGCACCAACCTTTTCCTAATTTCAATCTCTTTAGCAATGCTGCTATATTCTAATGGATTTTGGATCCTTTACTCACGAAATTCTTTTGATAATTTCTATTGCAGGATCTTGGTGATTTGGCTTCTAGCTACGGAATTTGTTTCCATGTTGACCTTTGTCTTGGAGGCTTTGTCTTACCATTTGCTCGTAAACTGGGGTATGTTTGATGGATCTTTGTTTTCTAGGTTATGATTCTCTAATGTAGAGTGCTCCAAGCTGGGCTAACTATTTAACTAATTTTGTAGTTTATTGATCTATAGTTCTAAGAAAACTTCCTTTGCCCTTGCCCCCCCTCTCATGTATATGAGCTCTTATGTAAATGCTCAAATTGTCAAAAATGGTTCATTTATATACCTCACTTTGTATAAGTATGATTCTAGTCGTGTTTGTCCAGATACCCCGTACCTCCATTTGATTTCACTGTTCAAGGAGTAACCTCAATCTCAGTGGATGTACACAAGTATGGGCTGGCTCCAAAAGGAACCAGTGTAGTTCTGTACAGAAATCATGAGATACGGAAGGTATTAAGTGCTAGTACTTTGTGCCCCTTAACTGTAGACATTGTTTAGCATTCAATTGAAGCATCTCTAAGCAGAATTTACAGAATTTGTTTGATCATCCAATATGTGAGAGTTCGCCAGAGATAGACTTGTTCCTTTGAATATATTCTTCTTTGTGAGGAAATTTTGTCTTCTCTTGATTATGAAAATTGTATTGCATTCTCAATGTTACAAGATGTATCCATTTATGTGACTGAAAATATTTTCTTGAATTTCCAATGGTTTTCTATCTGAGAACTCCTCTTTAACTTTTCCTGTATTAGTACTAAACTTGTGGAAAAGCGATATAATATATCTCTAAACATTTGGAACAGTGGTTTTACTTCATCCGCAAGGAAGTGATGCTATGAGTTCAATTTATATGTTTGTGTTTTAAAAGTAATTTGAGAACTTATACATTTTCCTACTCCTGAAACATGTGCTGGGACTTGACAAATTTGCTGCCGGTTTTATGCGTTAACAGCATCAATTTGTTGCTGGTAAGTTACTCATGTCAAAAAGTTATTCATCATCAAAAGCCTTGCTACTGACTCGAGGAAATAAATCTGTCTGAACTATTTGCGAGTCAACTGATGTGATAATAAAAACTAGATGTGTGCTGCAAAAGACGTCAGGGAAACCAGTTTCCAGATGCTCTGAACCTTAAATACTTAATCATGCAATTTATTTTTGGGAAAAAACAAAGCACCCAAGGGTGTGTAGCCTAGGGATCAATGAAGTAGGTTGAGACCATGAGGTCTCAGGTTCAAATCCCAGCTTAGGCAAAAACACTAGGTGATTTCTTCTATCTGTCCAAGCCTTAGTGGACAAAGTTACTTGGTCCACGTTGCTAGTTTGGTCCATGTTGCTAGTGGGGGAGGTAGGAGATATCTTGTGGAATTATTTGAGGTGCGCGCAAGCTGGCTCGGACACCGAGGTTATCAAAGCAAAAAAAAAAGAAGATCCTGTGAAACCAATTCAGTGAGAAATAAAGTAGCCATTGTCTGAGATATTTGCTATTTCTTTTGCTTGTCCACATTCTTATAGAAAAAGGAAGAGATAATTTTCTAATTCTTATTGTATGGAGGCAATCATTTTTTTCTGTGTAAGAATAAAGTTCTAATGACATATTCTCCTTGCGTTCGCGTGGTAGTCACTGAGTGGACTGGTGGGCTTTATGTTTCTCCAACAATTGCTGGAAGCAGGCCTGGAGGTTTGATAGCCGGGGCGTGGGCAGCAATGATATCTTTAGGCTTTGAAGGTTAGACTTCTCTCATTCTTGTTGGTTAATCGCTTGCCACTTCCATTTCTTCTTAACTGAGAGTTTATACACTTTACAGGATACTTGGAAAACACCAAGGAGATCATGGAGGCATCAAAAAGTATTCAGAAAGGGTAGATATAATGTCACTTAGTTTAATTTGTTATCCAGTCTGAGGACCATTGCCTCACATGATCCTACCCCTCAGGATACAGGACATTCCAGAACTGTTCATGATTGGAAGGCCTGATATGAGCATTATTGCTTTTGGATCTGACGTTGTAGATATATTTGAAGTCAATGATGTAATGTTATCAAAAGGCTGGCATTTAAATGCATTGCAGAGACCTAACAGGTATTGCCACTGTACATGATGCACTTGATGTCAGACTCATTCATCCGTTTAAACAGTTACTTTAAATGTGCTTTTCCTTCATAACCATTTGAACAATTTGGGCCAGGAGTATAATCTTGAATATTATTTCTACAATTCTAAGTACTTCACTTCTAAGTTGTTTTTATTACATATTCGTTTCAGTGTTCATATTTGCGTGACACTTCAACATGTACCAGTAGTCCAGATTTTTCTGAAGGATCTGAGAGATTCGGTGCAGACTGTAAGTGTGCTCTTTTCACTTCCATCTTTTTCTCACCTTTGAGTTTCCAATGTCATAAATCTTTACAACTAGCATACCAAGATTTCCTGTCAAATTCAATATGGTTATCAGTTCCAGGACCGACTTATTGAGGGCTATTCTTCAGCCAAATATATATTTTCTCTGCAGCCACTGTGTAATGCAATGATTAGGGTCTGAATTTTTAAAGGTTGTCGCACTCTTCTGGTCCCCCTGCTTAACAAAACCTGATTGGGTCATTTTTCCCTCATAAATTTTGCTGGTCGAGATCTTCTTTTACTTGTGCCCATGGTTTTAAACAAATCAGATCCAAAATATCAACTCGATGATGAATTTAAGGATCAGTTTGGATGTACCCATTCCTTTATAACCACTTGGCTGATTTTAGTTAGATTCTTATCTTGGACAATATGCTTTGTGATTTGCTGTTGAGGGGCGCCATTAACAGTGTTTACTCCCGTCTCAGGTGAAAGAAAATCCAGGTCCAGTTAATGGAGGGTTTGCTCCAATCTATGGTGCCGCGGGGAAGATGCCAGATAGGGGTATGGTTCAAGATCTGTTGATCGAGTTTATGGACAGTTCATGCTAGTCATTTCTCATCTTTGGTGCATATTCTTTGCACTAGACTCTCGGCACGTCTGTTGCACGTGTATGGCAATTTCTTTATTACATGGTGTTGTAATATAATATCAATATTAATTAAACAAATCTTTGCAAAATTGTCTTGGATAGGACATCTTTTGTGTTTTTCCCTCAACGATCATGTACAAAATTTGGTATGTTAAACTCAGATTGTAATTTTTCTCTAGGAGCACATCAATGATCAATGGAAGCTTTTCTAATTTTAAAAAAGAATAAGTACAAGTATCCATGAATGATTAATGTGATTATAGTACGATGACTTTCTTGTCGAGGTCAAGATTTTGATCAGATGCATGTGAAAATTTTAATATCTAACGAACTGTATTTAAGCTAATACTTTCTTGTGGATGATGGATTTACGATGAAATATTCTTATTCTGATTTAATATTTTAAATACAGTAATTCGAGTGACGCTCTTTTTCTAAATAATTAGCACGCGCTTTGACCACGTCAGTTGTGCTAATAACACATAAGCATAGTCAACGGTCAGATGTGTTCACTTATAAGTAATTGATTGAGTTGAGGTATTAAAATGAGAAAATTGAAAGTTTATATATCGGCTTTAAAATTCGGTGCAAGTTTAATTGGCCGAGAAGCACTTTCGCCTTTTGTTTACTGTTTATGAAGTAAGGTCTTTGAATAATTTAGAAGAATATTTTAATAATTTAACTTTTAATAAGTTAAGGGTTTCGTACTTTTAATTTAATAATAAATAATAATATAATATAAATATAGTTGGATAATTATTGGTGAAAAGAAAATTTGCAGTTGTTGATTGATGTCAAGTTTTAAGCGTATGATGAATACAAGCATAGATTTTTAACATATGAACTCTATTGCTTCTCTTTTACTGAATGATGTTCGCTTCTAAAATATAATATACTAGTGTTGTGCACGGCCCCAAGCTCACTTTAAAAATTGAGTTTATTACTGTTTTTCGATATGAAAAAAATGCAACACAATTTACCCCTATCAAAGTATGTGAAAGTAATTTATTGAAGAAATAATATTCATTATGCTTTAGACTTTCCTTTTACTTTCCACTAAACACACAGCAAAGATTTAAATTTTTTATTTTAATAGTACTTATTTGGAATATGAAGTTAATACGTTCTTCAAATCCAGTTTAGGTTACCATATGCCCGATGATTAGTAATAGCACTGATTTTGAACTATATCAATGTTGGCTAGCTTTCTGAAAAAGACTATTGGTTAGCTCCTGGTTTGCAGCCAAAAAAAGATGCTTCAATAAATTTCAAAAGTATAATACAATACACGTGTTATTGTAAATGAAATTACAAATTTTTTTACCCTAAAAATTGAATAACAATTGAACTTATAATGTGGTTTTAAGGATATGTGATTTCACCTAATATCAACTGATAAACGTAAGGATAAGTGATGTAAATTGATAATAATATAAAGCAAATTGGCTTTGCAGCGTAACTAAGTTCTCGAGCTCATATGTCTTCGAATAGATTAATGCTGGAGTAATAAAAGAAATAACAAGTTGATGAACAGGAATGTAAGCTAGGAAATGTTATATTGCTTTGATATTCGTGAATGTAGGGTCCCTACAAATGATGGGGACTCCTCTTTATATAGTAGAGGAGTCCTAAAATTATGGTATAATTTTAATTAATGAAGTAAATCCCATGATTAGCCTAAAGAATTGCCTTTGATCTAATCTGTTCCGGGATTTCTGTCGTAATCTTTGACTGGTTACGGATATCTCGCCTTTCCGCTATTGCGCTTCCTTCCGGGTTTGTCATATATGATCTCGAAATCGATGTTGGCCTTGATCTCAATGAGAACCTTGACTCTAGAGCTTGATATTTTATCTTAGTGCTCTGGCCTGATCCATTACGAGATTGACCCTCGACGCGATTCCCTGGTCTTCGATTAAATGGCAAGATTGGGCAGGTCCAATTTATCTGTATACATCTCCCCTCGTTTCTTGGAGAGTAATAGAAGAAACGAACTGAGCCTTAGATTTTATACCTCAACCAGTTATAATGTCACCCTTATGACAGAAGCGGCCGAAGCGACGCGTCGGTACAGTTCCAAGATCATTAATGAACGTCAGTTGATGGTTGGCCACTAGTCCGTCGCCGTGAATCCTTAAATAGGTCTCCTTCTCACTTCTTTAAACATTTACTTTGAATTTTTCTTGCACCAACCTTCAAAACCCCTCTGAGTTTTTCAAGTCTTTCTGCAATTCTTCAAAGTTCTTCATATCCAATTAAGCCTCTCCGTTATTGCATAGTTTCTAGGCCTCGTTGCCAATCTTTCTTCAAAACTACAAATCTCATCTTCTTCTTACTCTAGATCCATATAAAAAAGGCAAAAACATCCAAAACCGTTCCTCAAAAGGAAAAGGCTTCTTCATCGCGGCCGGCCGATGATAAAACACCGGTGGAGCCACGCCCTGAGGAAACGTTCCCGAGATGGGGTGTGATCTTTCTTCCGACTTCAACATCGAGAAAACTTCTTCTGTCCGTGGCCGGTGTGAGCTGATATCTAGGTACATGTGCTCGATAACTGAGAGCGACTTCGAACAGGTCTAGGAAGATTGCCATTGGGAGAAGAAATCTGTGGTGATTCCGTCTCCCGAGGAAGATATTACTACCCACGTGGAAGGATTTTTGTGTGTTTACACTTATCTTTTGACGTTGGGCCCTGTCGATCACGTTATCATCGACTTCTGCCGCCAATACCAAATAACCCTAGGCCAGATCCACCCTTTCTTTTGGCGGATTGTCATTTTTCTTCGATTTTTCGCGAGCAAAAAAGAAGGGATGCCTTTCACCCTCGACCACCTCATCAGGCTTTATAGGCCCCATTTTTTTAGGTGGGTTGATAAATCATCAGCGTCGGGTGGCCAAGGTATTATTCTCGAGCATAGACGAGGACAATGATCCAGGGTGGATGAGTCGGTTTGTTCGAGTGAAAACTTCCGATCTAATTCCGGTCGAGAAGATGCCATTTCCCCAGAAGTGGAATATGGACCGTAAGTTCGATCCTTCCTTTAGCTTTTATTCACTATTTCGTTTTCTTTACTTCTTTTTACTAACATATTTTTTTGTGATGTAGAGATCGCTTGGATGCCTGGTGCGGTTTCAGACTTCGAGGGCTGGGTTCGGACCCTATCTTCGACCTCCTCGTATGTTGAGCACTCGTGGCATAATTTAGAAAGGGGTCGATGGGAGGTCAAAAATCTTGGCAAGCTTTTTCTTCACATATATGATGGCTTTAAAATGTTTTTACCTCTTATGCATACTTGATTTCTTTTTATATAGGCCTTGGGAAAGATGTTATCATGAGGCCCCCGTTCGGGGAGGAGGAGGTTCCTCCCCCGACTCTGAAGCCATCGAAAGAGAAGAAAAGGAAAAGGGTCTCGCCCTTCAAGACTCCAGCCTAAAAAGAGCAAGGCTCGTAAGTTGAAGAATGACACCGCTGTTCTGCTTGCCAACGTAGCTCAGTGACTACGAGATGAAGAAGAGGAAAAAGAAGATGCTGACTATGAGCTGGTGGGTCGAAACAGAGGCACCGAGGTCCTAAAGTCCGCTGAGCCGGTGATGATCGAAAAGGTTCAGCCTTGAATCGAGGAGATATTGATAGGTGGCCCGAGCAAAGTCTCAGAGTCCACAGAGGTTGTAGCTGCCTCTCGCCTTGATGAGCAATCAGGGGATGTGCGTGAAGGGGCCGATTTTGAGGCCCTTCGGAATAAGAGGACACCCCAAGTGACTTGCTTGGGGAAATAAATATTTATGATTTGCCGCCCCTCCCCTCATTTTCTGAGGGGCAAATTCCCAGGCCATGGAGACCCCTAATGTGAGGATGGCCCACGAGGGAGAGGACCTTTTCTACGGTTTCTTCACGGGAGTCGAAGATACTTCCGATCTAGATGCATCGATCATTTTCAATGAGGCTCAGCAACTCCTGAGCCAGGTAGAATTCAGCTCCGGTTATTAGTTTTATCTTTGCCTTTATTTCCTTTTGCCTGATTTTCTTTATTTCTCCATAGTCCATGACGTTTCATTATGAAGCATTTTCTAAATCCCAGGCCGAGCTGAACCGGTGTGAGGCCGATCTCAAAAGGCTCATAGAGGAGAGAGATGCCCTCTAACTCTTCAGTGGGCAAAAAGAAGAGGAGATCAAGGACCTCCGAGCTGAATTGCTCAAAGCTCACAAAGAGCAGACCGACCTGATCGAACATGTAATGACGAGTTTTCTTAGAAGCTTGATGTATCAATTCGGGGATGAAGACTAATACTTTGATCCTATAGGATCAACAGAAGGCCCAAAAGATCGGGCAGCTTCGCGATGTGGCCAAGAAGAAGGAGGCAGAGACTTTGGGGTGGAAGCAGAACATGGACCGCCTCGCCTCATAGAAAGATACTGCTCAAGCATAGCTATATTTGGCTGAGCATCAACTCCAAAGCATGAAGAAAAAGATCTTGGACCGAGCCAAGAAAATTGAGGAGCTCGAGACTCGGTTGGCCACTGAGCTTGCAAAGGCCACATTTGAGGCAGGAAGAATAAAGGCTGAAGCTGAGGCGATGGTAGCCGTCTATCAAGCTGCTGCTGAAGCTACTCAACTTCGAGCAAAGGCAGCGGCTGACATAGCCAAGACTCGATCATACTCAGCCGTTGAGCATGCCAAGTTTCAATCTCTAAGAGAGACTCTCGAGGAGATTCATGCTCGTGGCTTCGACCTTGCTACCAATATTGAAAACGCGAATATATTTGAGGCTGACGCTAGAGCGCTGCTTTCTTCTGATAATGATGAATCCGGGAGTGCGAGCAGATCTGAGAGTGGAGAAGATGAAGATGATGCTCCCGGGGAATATTAGGCACTTAGATTTTTTTTCCTTTTTTGGATTTTTGTGTAAGACCCTAAGTGGTCTTTGTAAATATTTCTGCATATATGAAAGATCTCTTTTCTTTCCGATTTGTCTTCAATTTCTGTTTTGTGAAAAATTTGCCTTATGATAATTTTGATATACTTTATATCTTGTGAGAATTTTGACTCACTTTGTTGCCTTGCGAAAATCTTATCGAAGTCAGATTAGTATCGTCTCTATAATCGAGTGAGTACTTGCTCGAACTCGGAGTAGAAAAAACCCTTAGGTTTCGGTTGAGCGAGGGTGGATCCTCGAACTCAAAAATATAATGTCCCTTAGGCTCTTGAATCAGGATGATATGGCCTTAAAAGAGTGGCCTTTTCCCTTTTTCGGCTTAAATTTTTTAATCATATAAACATTTGTTATGCCTTAGCACGAGGTAAATCTGTACCCATTAGGATTTAGTGTTATCGAAAAACTACCTTAGCATAAGTTTGTTCGACAGTTCGAACAATTTCGTACCTCTTAAGGATTTTGAGGGTTGATGTTATCGAAACCCTTTGTAACTTTGCCGAGGGTAGCCCTTTTTAACTGGTTTTATGAAAACATTTGAAGGCCTATTTCATTACTGAATTCGGATGTCTCCAAACCATGCTAGTTTAGACGTAGCCTTTAACTTGAGATTAGCCCGTTGGGCTTGTTTCTCTATTATACTTCAAACGTGTTCCAAGTGTCAGTCCCCGAGTGGGGTGGTCGTGGCCTATAAATTTGAGCAAGTTGATTTTTGGATGGCAGTCCCCGAGTACAGGAATTGATAGCTTGAGCTTTAGTTATGATCGACACTTGAGCCAACTTCTGTAATAGATCATAAGTGTCATGCGCCATCCTCGGGAGGCGCAACCAGTGCTCAATCGAGTGAACCCGACTGAGCAAGCCTTTTGGACATTTTCTACCCAACTCGCTATGATCAAGAAAGCATGCTTTCATTAATTAGACAATAGGAGATACCGTACATATAACATTGCTAGTTCATCTTACCTTAAATCCTTACACCATATATAGTTAAATTCCCAAAATTTCATACAGTTTACAGTTTAGTAGAACAAGGGTTCAAAATTACAACACAGTCCAGTGACCGATCCAACACCCGTACATAACCCACACAAACATCTATGGAGCCTCTAAAGATACAAAAGATAGTTATGATAATGCCGGCAACAAGCACTCGGCTATACCTCAAAAGGTGGTAACTTATAACAAAAGATATACTGCATGACCCCTGGAAGAAAGGGGGCTCACCAAGACTGCTGAGAGGAGGATGTACCGCTATCTGCAATCGGCACTGTGAACCACCTACATCCATTCAAAGATGTAGTGCCCCCAGCAAAAGGCGCGTTAGTTCTATCGAATAATACTAGTATGTATAACTGAACACCATCTCATTAGAAAGAACAATAATACAAGAAGAAGATAATCATATGGATCAACATAAGCCTTAAAGAATACGACAACATCAAATTAAGGATCACATAACTTTCAAATGATTTTCATAACCTTAAGTTGGGACATTTTAATATTGTTACACCATCATTCACCATACCATCGCTTTCTTGCACGGGGTCTGACCACAATCCGATCGGCTAGGTTGTCTCATATGAGACATGTATCTCAGTCATAATTTTATTGTCACTTTCCAGTTTCACTATTAGCGCAGTAGCACCATAGGTGCGGACGACGTTCGATCATGGACCGATCGTCTAGGCTGTCTCACCAAGACATTCCCATGTTTTATCAATCATCTCATTTCAAGTTTATATCACACATATCAATTCATCGGCACTTGGGGCCATAATTATTACATCATACTTGACACTAGGCCACATTTCATAACTCGATATATTTTCCCCCATATTTCACATTGTTTCCATTTTCAATACTGAACCTTTCAATTGAAGATAATAGGCACATACAAGAGCAATTATAGGTCGTACGCATAAAGAGAATTTCACATATTTTGGCATAACATTCTTAATCCAAGCGCGATTTGAAGTCTAGGCATTTTAGCAAATGTTCCACATTCTTCACACATTCTCTATTGACGAAATAGCATAATGAAAGTATTAAGACACACCTTGCACATATATTCTTGCAAGAGAAATTTATTTGAAATAGCAACCAATAAATTGATCAGTTTTCGGAACTTACAACATTTGCATGGATACCAAAATGTGGGGGAG
>MU758423.1:133623-152113 GCA_026770625.1 Nicotiana glauca
TGCTTAAAATACTACAACATTCCAAAAATCCTAGCAATCCCAATCTATTTAAAAAAATATCAAAATTGAACATAAATTAGGAAGATATTCTTAGTCTTATCTTGTTTGAGCGTTCCATCTGACGCTTAGGTGTGCATTAAGTCTTTAAGTCCTTTTATAGAGGATTTCATCAACCTTCAACCCATCCTTAAACATTTTTAGCTCAACAATGTTTCTACACCCGTTGATAACACATGCAAGCAAGATAACAACTCCAATACCCACAAACTTTCTTGATAATTACCCATCTTTAGCTAAAATTCGAAATTAAGGGTTATGGTGTAGAATCTTACCTCAAGGATTAAGACCTAGTATGTTTTCCTTGTTAATCTTCAAAGCTTTATGTAAAAATTGAAGAATGCTTTAATGAAGATTACTTTCTCACTCTAGGGCTCCCTCTCTCACTCTAAAACATCAAAATTTTCCTAAAAAATGACCCATTGCATGTATTTAACGAAGTTGGGTCGGGTTATAAAGATAGAAGAATGGATAGTCCAAGATTCCGGACCGGGCTATAGACCTGGCATCGCCAGCCTAAAGCCTAGTCTAGCCTGGCATTAGCCTAGCCTCGCCAGCCTAAAGCCTGGAGCAGCCTGGTCTAGTCGTGACGAAATATTTCAACTCCCCTACGCATTGTTCAACCCAAAACTCCGAAAAATACAATGTATTATCCACCCTTGACGCCACAAAACCTTGAATTACATAGTGAAGTTTTCCGGGGCCTGACAATAAGTAAAGTAGAAATTTCATCGCGCCCCCATTTTCCTTTGCGGAAGTCCGGGTTTCGACATTTATCGGGAACAACTCGTTTCCTTTTGCGAATTGGGTATTTGAAGAGTCCCCACCTAACAGATTAAGGTGCAATAGGTAACCTAGAGAAATTAAATCATGTAACCAGTTTGCATTACTAGAGATTAGGGTAAGGGCTCGAAATAAACATGAGGGAAAGGTGTTAGGCACCCTTCGCGGTCCACAACGGTGGGTCCCGCCGAACTTAAACTATGTGAATTAGTCATTTAACAAGTAAGAGGTCTCAACACATATTTGCAAATAAAGGGAGTTTACACGGTCTAAACACATATACGATCTAAAAAGATAAGCGTAAATTAAGAAGGTTTGAATAGTTCGAGCATACATAAACCGAGGAAGCTTAGGAGGTCTCATTACACATATGTGATTTGGGGATAGGGAAGTCCTAAGTTGATTAGCCTATAGGATCAATCTGTGCAATGCCCGGTAATCCTCCTCAACTAGAGGGGCTACATGTGACATTAACACGCAGGTCGTCATATCCTTTTACTACCCATTAATATCACGGCCCAATTCCCAAACCCAGCCGTGATGGCGCCTCTCGTAAAGACAAGGCCAACCAGAACAATGCAAACACCTATTTTAACAATTAATTAACATTAACAAAACCAAAACACGTGTAAAACAGTTATAAATGCGGAAACAATGATAATAGCAGAGGATACCATCCCGACACAGCCCAAACCGGGGTGTCACAAGTCATGAGCTACTACTGAATTTGTTATAAGTCTACGAAATAAAATATCAGATACAATAGTCTGAAGGAACTCAAATGACATAGAATAGGGGAGACAAGGGGATGCGGACGTCAACAGCTACCTCGTCACTCCAATTCGCTGCCTGGTCTGGAAAGAATCAGTGCTCAAGTGCAACTCTGCAATGCTTGTATCTGCCCGCATGGTGCAGGGAGTAATGTGAGTACTCCGACCCAGTGAGTAATAATAATAAATAATAACCGAAGGCATGAAAACACATAAATGCACAAGGCAACTCTATATTAGGCAGTAAATCACTTAAACAGTAAAAATAGTAAAGAGACAATGAAATCTCCTTTTAAAAACCGGTAAATCAGGTAAAACAACAAGTAAATAGTGAGTAGAAATCTGCCCCTCGGGCCCAATATAAATCGCTCAGAATAGTATCAGCCCCTCGGGCTCAGTATCAGTCACTCAGAATAGCATTAACCCCTCGGGCTCACTCTTACATCACATGGGTACCCGCGCTCACTGTGGGTGTGCAGACTTCGGAAGGGCCCCTTACGGCCCAAGCCTATATCAACATAAGGCCTGAAAGTGTTCTCACATCACTCATAAGGCCTGCAATCCTCCTCACATCACTCACAAGGCCTGAAAGCCTCCTCACATCACTCACAAGGTCTGAAAGACTCCTCACATCACTCACAAGGCCTGAAAGCCTCCTCACATCACTCCAGCCACCTCGTGGCATATAAATGTATCTCAGGCCCTCGGCCTTACTCAGTCCAGAAAATATCATAAGCCCCTCTGACATCAATAAAATAGTAGCGCTCAGCCCAAACAATAGTGAAAATATCATTTAAGTCTCAAATTCAATTAAAGCGGTTGAGTTTGTAAAACAGTATAATTAACAGGACTTAGTTCAAGTAGTATATCAAATAGTGAGGAAAGAGTGATTAAAATTCACGAAGGACTCAAGTAGTCGGCATGAAGCCCAAAATATGGCAATAAGCCCAAACCATGTTGATAACCAACACATCTCAGTTAAATACGCGGTAAAAATATCAATCCAGATGGACCAAGTCGCAAATCCCCAGTAGTAAATAACCCCACGCTCTTCATAAAGCGCGTGTTTCACCTCAACATAACACTACATTGTGCAAATCTGTGGTTTCAAACCCTCAGGATATCATTTACTATCATTACAAAACTCAAGCCGGCCAAAATCCTAGCTCGCTATGCCCTTGCCTCTCAAATCGGCCTCCTCGCGTGTCGAATCTGATCAAAACTACAACGAATACATCACCATAGGCTAAGGGAACATAACCCAATCGAAAAGAATCGAAAAATATCGAATATCACAAAATTTGCAAAACCCGAGCCCTGAGCCCACTTCTTGAATTCTAGAAAATTTAACATCAACGGATTCCTTATCTCGCCACGAGTCTATACATATCAAGAACTCCCAAATCCGAGCTCAAATGACCCATCAAAACTAAATTTGTAATATCAAAACTCAAGCCCTAGTTCTTCCCCCTTTTTGGTAAATTTTCATAAATTTCTCGGTTGATTCTACCATTAAATCATGTATTTAGGTCAGAGAACTCACCTCCAATCAATCCCAGTCGGAGTCCCCTTCAATTCTCGTCCAAAATTTCTCAAGGATGTTCAAAAAATGGTGGAAATTAACTTAGACTCACGGAGGAAATGCTATTAAAACCATTCTGCCCAGGTGACCTTTTCCTCTATGCGAACGCGAGTGCTATCTCGCATTTGCGATGCTCAAATTTTCATCTACCCAAAAATGCCCATCGCGAACGCGGTCCCCACCCTGCGAACGCGAAGCTTCCTCACAGGCCAATATGCGAACGCGACTGTACATATGTGAATGCGAAGACTAAGAATCCCTGAACCTCAAAACTTATACGCGTTCGCGGCTACTGTAACGCGAACGCGATGCACAATCAGCTAGCCCTCCGCGAACGTGGACCCACACATACGAATGCGAAGAGTAATCCACCTGCTTCCCAAATTCCTTCTTCGCGAACACGTGACTCTTTACGCGAACGCGAAGGGTAAATTCTCTACAACAAATAGCTGGAAAAACCTGCAACTTTTAAAGGCCGAAATTGGTTCGATTGACCATTCGAAATCACCCCGAGGCCCCCGGGACCTCAACCAAAAGTGCCAACCCATCCTAAAACATCATTCAAACTTTCTCCAATCATCAAAACACCACAAACAACACAGAACCCATCAAATTTCATCGGATTCAAGCCTAAGTTCTTCTAAAATTCTGAAATACGCATTCGATCAAAAACCTAACCAAAACACCTCCGAAATACCTGAAATTTTGCACACTCATCCCAATTCACCTAAAGAAGCTACAGCAACTCTCAGAATTTCATTCCGACCCTCGGATCAGAATCTCACCTACCAACCGGAATTTGCCAAAATACTAACTTCGCCAATTCAAGCCTAATTCTACACCGGACCTCCAAAATCAATTCCGATCACGCTCCTAAGTCACAAATCATCCTCCGAAGCTAACCGAATCATAGGAAATCACATCCGAGCCCTCTAACTCACATGTGGTTGAATTTTCCAAACCAAACCTTTCTCAAAGAGACTAAGTGTCTCATTTCCTTCTAAAACAAATCCAATTCGACGCGTTCACCCAAGACTCTTATAATGAAACATAAGGAAGCAGAAAATGGGGGAAACGGGCCGGTAACTCATGTGATGATGGGTCGGGTCGTCACATCCTCCCCAACTAAAAAAAATGCTCATTCTCGAGCGGGTCAAGAAACATACCTGAAGCCTCAAACAAGTGAGGATATTTCTGCCCCGCATCTCCCGCTCGGTCTCCCAAGTAGCCTCCTCCACAGGCCGACCTCTCCGTTGCACTTTCACCGAAGCTATATCTTTTGATCTCAACTTTCAAACCTGACAACCCAAAATAGCCATCGGCTCCACATCATAGGTCAAATCATCATCCAACTGAACCGTGCTCAAGTCCAATACATAGGACGGGTCCCCAACATACTTACGCAGCATAGATACATGAAATATCAGATGCACACATGACAAGCTGGGTGGAAAGGCAAGCTCATAAGCCACCTCCCCAATCCTCCTCAGTACCTCAAAAAGCCCAATAAACCGCGGACTCAACTTCCCTTTCTTTCCAAACCGCATAACACCCTTCATGGGCAACACCTTCAGCAAGACCTTCTCAACAACCATATAAGACACATCTCTAACCTTCCAGTCCGCATAACTCTTCTAACGCGACTGTGCTGTGTGAAGCCTCTCCTGAATCAGCTTCACCTTCTCTAAGGCATCCTGAACCAACTCTGTCCCCAATAGCCTAGCCTCACCGGGCTCGAACCAACCAACTGGAGACCTACACCGCCTCCCATACAACGCCTCATACGGAGCCATCTGAATGCTCGACTGATAACTGTTGTTGTAGGCAAACTCTGCAAGTGGTAAAAACTCATCCCACAAACCTCAAAAATCAATAATGCAGGCACACAACATGTCCTCCAATATCCAAATAGTACGCTCAAATTGCCCGTCCGTCTGAGGATGAAATGCCTTGCTCAACTCTACCTGCGTACCCAACTCTCGCTGAAATGTCCTCCTGAACTGGAAGTAAACTGAGTACCTCTATCTGAGATAATAGACACTGGAACACCATGCAATCGAACAATCTCCCGGATAAAGATCCCTGCCAGCCGCTCCAAAGAATAAGTAGTACATACCAGAATGAAGTGCGCGGACTTGGTCAGCCAATCCACAATCACCCAAATTGAATCGAACTTCTTCAAAGTCCGAGGAAGACCACTCAAAAAATCCATAGTGATCCTCTCCCACTTCCACTCGGGAATAATCATCCGTTGAAGTACGCCACTCGGTCTCTGATGCTCATATTTTACCTGCTGACAGTTGAGACACCGAGCCACAAATCCTACAATGTCTTTCTTCATTCTCCTCCACCAATAGTGCTGCCTCAAATCTTGATACATCTTCGCGGCACCCGGATGAATGGAATACCGCGAGCTATGGGCCTCCTCCAATATCAACTCCCGAAGCCCATCCATATTGGGCACACAAATCCGGCCTTGCATCCTCAACATACCATCCTTACCAATGGTCACATCTCTGGCATAATCATGCAGGACTCTGTCCTTAAGGACAAGCAAATGCGGGTCATCATACTGGCGCTCCCAAATGCCACCTTCGCTGCCTCAAATTAAGATCCTTTTTCTTGAACAAATGCTGAAGACTGCGATGATCGGTGAATACCTCACAAGATACACCATACAAGTAGTGCCTCCAAATCTTCAAAGCATGAACTATAACAGCCAACTCCAAATCATGTACAAGGTAGTTTTTCTCGTGGGGCTTCAACTGACGAGAAGCATAAGCAATCACTCTACCCTTTTGCATCAATACACATCCAATCCCAACTCTCGAAGCATCACAATATACAGTATAAGAACCTGAAGTTGAGGGCAAAACCATTACCGGAGTTGTGGTCAAAGCTATCTTAAGCTTCTGAAAGCTTTTCTCGCACTCGTCCGACCATACAAATGGAGCACTCTTCTGAGTCAACTTGGTCAAGGGCGATGCAATAGAGGAAAATCCCTGAACAAACCGGCGATAATAACCTGCCAAACCAAGGAAATTACGAATCTCTGTGGCTAAGGTCGGTCTAGGCCAACTCTGAACTACCTCTATCTTCTTCAGGTCGACCTAAATACCCTCGCTGTACATTACGAGCCCCAACAAAGCCACTGAACTGAGCCAGAAATCACCCTTGGAGAACTTTGCATAATGCTTCTCCTCCCTCAATCTCTGCAATACAACTCGCAAATGTTGCATGTGCTCCTCCTGACTATGCGAGTACACCAAAATATTATCAATAAAAACAATAACGAATGAATCCAGATAAGGTCGAAATACACTATTCATCAAATGCATGAACGCTGCTGGGGCATTGGTTAGCCCAAAGGACATAACAAGAAACACATAGTTCCCATATCTAGTCTCAAAAGCAGTCTTAATAATATCTGAATCCCTGATCTTCACCTGGTGATAGCCCGAACGGAGATCAATCTTGGAGAACACCCTCGCTCCCTGAAGCTAGTCAAATAAATCATCAATGCGAGGCATAGGATACTTGTTCTTCACTGTTACTTTGTTCAATTGCCTGTAGTTAATGCACATCCTCATGGTGCCATCTTTCTTCTTTACAAACAAAACCGGTGTACCCCACGGTGACACACTAGGCTGAATGAACCCCTTTATCTAGGAGTTCCTGAAGCCGATCCTTCAATTCTTTCCACTTCGCTGGTTCCATACAATATGGCGGAATGGAAATGGGCTGAGTGCCTGGCACCAGGTCAATACCAAAATCAATATCCCTGTTCAGTGGCATGCCCGGCAGGTCTGCAGGAAATACATCGGGAAATGCCCTCACAACTGGGACATAATCAATGCTAGGAGTCTCGGCTCCAATATCCCTCACTAATGCCAAATATGAAAGGCAACCTTTCCCAACCATGCGCTGGGCTTTTAAGAATGAAATCACCCTGCTAGGAACATAATCAGTCATACCACGCCACTCGATCCTAGGTACACTCGGTATAGACAAAGTGAATGTCTTAGCATGATAGTATAGAATAGTATGACATGGAGATAACCAGTCCATGACCAAAATCACATTAAAATCCACCATGCTCAATAGCAATAGATCAACTCGGGTCTCCAAAACCCCAATAGTCACCAAACATGACCGACACATGGTCTACAACAATAGTATCACCCACCAGGGTAGATACACGAACAGGTAAAGCAAGACACCCTCGGGACGTTCCCAAATGATGAGAAAAATATGAGGACACATAAGAAAAGGGGGAAACGAGATCAAATAAGATTGAGGCATCCCTGTGGCAGACTAAAATAATACCTGTAATGACAACATCTGAAGCAATAGCATCTGTCCTACCCTGAAGAGCATAAAAATGAGCCTGACCACCGCCTGATCGACCTGCACCTCTAGGGAGACCCTTGGATTCCTAACCCTCACCACTAGCTGGCGGGGTGGGTGTTGAAGAAACTGGACCAGAAGACGAGGGCTGACCCCTCTACTGAGATGAGCTAGCAGCACGACGAGGACACTACCTCCACATATGCACAAACTCTCCACACTCATAACAACTCCCAGGTGCTGGAGAATGGGACTAAAGGGAACCCCTCGCACCAGAGTGACTAGCTGACGCACTCGGCCTAGTGGAACCCTGAATAGATGGGGCACGAGATGAACTCTATGCTGGAAGAGCGTTGAGTGAAGGATGGCTCTGCTGAGAACCATGATAACCACGACTTGAAGATGCCCCACGATACTCGGGACGGGCCGGCTGAGAGGGCCTGAAAGAACGACCCCTATCCTGCCGAAACCGGCCCTTCGAAGAAGTGCCACTGTAGCTGCCAGAACCTCGAGGCCTCTTAGCCTCCCTCTCCTCTCAATCCTGACGGTGAACCACCTCAATTTCTCGAGCTATATAAACTACGTCCTCGAATGAAGCACCCAATACTCTCTCTCTAGTCATAAGAACACAAAGATGGTAGTTGAGACAATCAACAAATCTCGTGATCCGCTCACAATCCGACGGGACCATCCAGACGTCATGACTAGCCAACTCTGGAAACCTCATCTCATACTGAGACACAGTCATATCCCCCTACCGTAGCCACTCAAATTGCTGTGCAACTCCTCTCTGTGGGACTGCAGTACATACTTCTCCAAGAAGAGAGTGGAGAATTCCTGCCAAGTTAAAGGTGCTGCACCAGCCGGCCTACGCCTCTCATACACCTCCCACCAAGTGAAGGCAGCCCTAGTAAACTAAAAGGTGGTAAATGCTATACCACTAGACTCCAGAATCCCTGCTGTACGGAGCATACGCTGACACCTATCAAGAAAACCCTGGGCATCCTCGCCCTCAGCACTACTGAATGTCGGAGGTTGGAGTCTACCAAAATTCTGGAGGCGACGCTGCTCATCCTCAGACATAGCTGGAACCCTGAACTCCTATAATGGTGCAACTAGCTGAGCTGGAGGTGCCTCTGGAGTCTGTAATCCCTGCACTACCTGCTCAGGTGTACGGGCAGCGGGGGTCTGATTGCCTCCCCAGCCTGCGAAGTAGCTGCTGCTGTGGTGGCTGAAACAACCTGAGCCAGGCCAGTGGAAACTGTCAAAATCTGAGGCAAAGTCTCCTGAAGACCCAGAATCACTATGCGCACAGCTGGTGCCTGAACTGGTACTGCTAGAGCCTGGTCCTGAGCTGGGGCAACTGGAGGATCCACAAGTGCTGCCCCGGCTGCTCTACCTCTGCCATGACCACGACCGCGTCCACGACCTCTGGTGGCCTCAGTGGGTGGTACTGGTGGTCGTCCATCACGTCTGGTAGCTCCTGTCCTCACCATCTATGAGAGCATAGGATAAAAAGAAATTTAGTACTCAGATCAACAAGTTCGCACGGCAAGAATTTCAAGAATGTGAAGTTTTCCTAAAGGTTCTACAACCTCACGAGGATATGTACAGAAGTCTCCATACCGATCTGTGAGACTCTACTAAACAACTTATGACTCGCGAGACCTAGTAACCTAGGCTCTGATACCAACTTGTCAAGGACTAATTCCCAAACCCAGCCGTGATGGCGCCTCTCGTGAAGACAAGGCCAGCCAGAACAATGCAAACACCTATTTTAACAATTAATTAACATTATCAAAACCAAAACACGTGTAAAATAGTTATAAATGCGGAAACAATGATAATAGCAGAGGATACTATCCTGACAGAGTCCAAACTGGGGTGTCATAAGTCATGAGCTACTACTGAATTTGTTATGAGTTTACGAAATAAAATATCTAACACAATAGTCTGAAGGAACTCAAATGACACAAAATAAGGGAGACAAGGGGCTGGGATGTCAACAACTCCTTCGTCACTCCAATTCGCTGTCTGGTCTGGAAAGAATCAGTGCTCAGGTGCAAACTCTGCTATGCCTGTATCTGCACGCATGGTGTAGGGAGTAATGTAAGTACTCCGACACAGTGAGTAATAATAATAAATAATAACCGAAGGCATGAAAATACATAAATGCACAAGGCAACTCTATATCAGGTAGTAAATCACTTAAACAGTAAAAACAGTAAAGAGTCAATGAAATCTACTTTTAAAAACCGGTAAATCAGGTAAAACAACAAGTAAATAGTGAGTAGAAATCTGCCCCTCAGGCCCAGTATCAATTGCTCAGAACAGTATCAGCCCCTCGAGCTCAGTATCAGTCACTTAGCATAGCATCAGCCCCTCGAGCTCACTCTTACATCACATGGGTACCCGCGCTCACTGTGGGTGTGCAGACTCTAGAGGGGCCCCTTACGGCCCAAACGTTATATCAACATAAGGCCTGAAAGCCTTCTCACATCACTCATAAGGCCTGAAAGCCACCTCACATCACTCACAAGGCCTGAAAGCCTCCTCACATCACTCACAAGGCCTGAAAGCCTCCTCATATAACTCCAGCCACCTCGTGGCATATAAATGTATCTTAGGCCCTCGGCCTTACTCAGTCCAGAAAACATCATAAGCCCCTCGGGCATCAATAAAATAGTAGTGCTTAGCCTAAAGAACAGTGGAAATATCATTTAAGTCTCAAATTCAATTAAAGAGGCTGAGTTTGTAAAACAGTATAATTAACAGGACTGAGTTCAAGTAGTATATCAAATAGTGAGGAAAGAGTGATAAAAATCCACGAAGGACTCAAGTAGTCGGCATGAAGCCCAAAATATGGCAATAAGCCCAAATCATGTTGATAACAAGCACATCTCAGTTAAATACGCAGTAAAAATATCAATCGGGATGGACCAAGTCGCAAATCCCCAGTAGTAAATAGCCCCGCGCTTGTCATAAAACGCGTGTTTCACCTCAACTTAGCACTACGTTGTGCAAATCCAGGGTTTCAAACCCTCAGGATATCATTTACTATCATTACTAAACTCAAGCTGGCCAAAATCCTAGCTCGCTATGCCCCTGCCTCTCAAATCGGCCTCCTCGCGCGTTGAATATGATCAAAACCACAACGAATACATCACAATAGGCTAAGGGATTATAACCCAATCAAAAAGAATCTAAAAACATCAAAAATCACGAAATTTGCAAAGCCTGAGCCCCAGGCCCAGTTTTCGAATTCCTGAAAATTTAACATCAACGGATTCCTTATCTTGCCACGAGTCTATAAATATCAAGAACTCCCAAATCCGAGCTCAAATGACCCATCAAAACCCAATTTGAAATATCAAAACTCAAGCCCTTGTTATTCCCTATTTTTGATAAATTTTCATAAATTTCTAGGTTGATTCTACCATTAAATCATGTATTTACGTCATAGAACTCACCTCCAATCAATTCCAGTCGAAATCCCTTTCAATTCTCGTCCAAAAGCTCTCAAGGATGTTCAAAAAATGGTGGAAATTAACTTAGACTCGCGGAGGGAATGTTATTAAAATCATTATGCCCAGGTGACCATTTCCTCTATGCGAACGCTAGAGCTATCTCGCGTTCGCGATGCTCAAATTTCCATCTGCCAAAAAATGCCCTTTGTGAATGCGGTCCCCACCCCGCGAACACGAAGCTTCCTCATAGGCCAATACGCGAACGCGACTGTACATATGCGAACGCGAAGACTAAGAATCCCTGAACCTCAAAACTTATACGCGTTCGAGGCCACTGCCACACGAACGGGATGCACAATCAGCTAGCCCTACGTGAATGCGGACCCACACATGCGAATGCGAAGAGTAATCCACCTGCTTCCCAAATTCCTTCTTTGCGAACGCGTGACCCTTTACGCGAACGCGAAGGGTAAATTCTCTGCAACAAATAGCTGGAAAAACCTGCAACTTTTAAAGGCCGAAATTGGTTTGATTGACCATCCGAAATCACTCTGAGGCCCCCGGGACCTCAACCAAAAGTGCCAAACCATCCTAAAACATCATTCAAACTTTCTCCAATCATCAAAACACCACAAACAACACCAAAACCATCAAATTACATCGGATTCAAGCCTAAGTTCTTCTAAAACTTTCGAAATACGCATTCGATCAAAAACCTAACCAAAAACCTCTGAATGACCTAAAATTTTGCACACACATCCCAATTCACCTAACAAAGCTACAACAACTCTGGGAATTTTATTCTGACCCTCGGATTAGAATCTCACCTACCAACCGGAATTCGCTAAAATACTAACTTCGCCAATTCAAGCCTAATTCTACATCGGACCTCCAAAATCAATTCTGATCACGCTCCTAAGTCACAAATCATCCCCCGAAGCTAACCGAGTCACCAAAAATTACATCCGAGCCCTCTAACTCATAAGTCAATATCCGATTGACTTTTTCAAACCAAACTTTCCTTAAAGAGACTAAGTGTCTCATTTTCTTCTAAAACCAATCCAATTCGACTCGTTCACCCAAGACTCTTATAATAAAACATAAAGAAGCAGAAAATAGGTAAAACGGGGTGGTAACTCATGTGACGAGGGGTCGAGTCGTCACAATTACCCTCCCCTTAGTGGTTATATAAGCGAATTTGATTAATGAACCCTAAGCGTGCTGTTACCCGCCCCTTCCTTGTGGTCCCAGAGGAGGACCTCTAGACTTAGGCAGTTCTAGACAATCCTAAGGTGTTTAAAAGGCAAAAATCTAGATGATAACAAATAACACATAGTAGTGTCAAATAGGAACAGTCGATGCCACCTTTTTCTCGCGAAATTCGGTTTATTACATTTGGGAGGACAACTCGTTTCCTTTTTGGGAATTGGGTTTGAAGAGTCGCAACCTAATGATTAAGTGCATTAGGACACTAAAAGAACTTTGATTTAGAAAACCAGAGGTTGGGTAAGGGCTTGAAATTATCCCGAGGGGAAGGTGTTAGGCACCCCCCAAGATCCACTAGTGTGGTTCCCGGCCATACTATAATTGTGACTTTAAGTGCAAACAAAAAGTGGACAAGTAAAAGTTACAAATATGAGGAGGATTTTCACATAATTGTTGCAGGTAATTTGAAGTTAAGACAAAGTTAAAGAAGCTGAAATTTGAGAAGAAAGCAATTTTGAAACTCAGAATAAACGAGAGAAAATTTCACATAATGGCTGCAAGTAATTGAAGTTAAAAGCAGTCAAAGAAGCTGAAATTTGAGAAAAAGTAGTTTTGAAATTCTGAATAAAACAAACAAGTAAAGGGAGAGGGGTCCTAGGTTTATACATAATATGGATCACCCCACACAATACCCGATAACCGTTTATACACGTGGTGTTATCGCGTGGTTATCATATCCATATCTACCCTTCCCCAGCCCCTTAAGGTATAAAACATGGAATGGTCTCGTTTTACTTATTGCATGCTATTACCTGCCCCAATCCTATCAGTCCCAAAGGTATTTGGGACTACTAATCCTAAATGGAAGGGGTGTAAGGTTTTATAGTTTCAAAGGACAAAATTCTAAGGCGGCAATCAAAACAATATGTAACAAATATGAGGGAGAAGTATATAACAGATAGAAAGGCTCAAAAAAACCTCCTTACAACAAAGAGAAGCATATAATTTAGCATGCCTTACACGTACTTATTAGGGTCTGATTAAACTTAAGAGTTGTAGAACACTGATCTATTACACATTTCAAATAAGAAACCCGAATCAGGCCTGCCTGTCGGTTGTAGTTAATAGAATCTGATTCAATTTACGAGTTTTACCATATGGCTTGCCTAAGTGTTAGATGAAACCTATAGGCATGATATCTACTAGTTTCAGAAAAGAAGTATACTGATTTTAAAGAAGAGAACTTGTTAATTACAGAAAGCATAAATTCGGCAGATGTTAAGCATTTTCTACTACTAATTTAGACTTATAAGCGAATGGTCGATTCAGATTTAGTTGATTACCACTATAGGAATGCTCTCTAGGTGTTATTGATATTTTAAAAAAAAAAACGTTTATAGAAGTGCAGAAGTCCTATAGGCATGGTGTCTAGAATGCTGATTGTTATTTAAACCTATAAACTGTCTGCCTAGTAATAGATGCATATGCAGAATTGAGGAAGTCCTACGGACTAGCTATCTATATGATACGCATCGTTATGAAATGAATAATCTATAGACATGCTTTCTAGATAACACAGAAATTCAGAAATTTATAGACATGGTTTCCATATGAAAATGCAGAACTTATAGACATGGTTTCGATATGAAAATGCAGAACCTGTAAACATGATTTCTATATGAAAGTGCGGAACCTATAGATGGGATTTCTATAGGAAAATGTAGAAATGACAACAGGACATGATTGCAGAAGTGTAATAAATACCTATGAACATGATATCTACACCTTTTTGCATGCATGATTTACCCTCCCCTTTTCATTACAGCCCGAATAGTTATTACAAGTTATTATTACAGCCCAGGATGAATAAGAAAAAGTAAAATTACATCAGAGAACTAAAAATTTACAACCAAGGAGAGCATGATTCAGACTTCCTGTCTGAAGCATGAAGTAAACCAATCTCCAAAGATCAAATTCCAAATCCTTTCTCTTATTTGGGATGTGTCAGAGTTCCCTAAGAGTCTCAAATGGACTACGGGCAGTGCTCACACCTAAATATATTGCAGAATTGAATCATAGTGCAGTGTGGAAGAGCCATCCCTAGAGTGTCCAAGTTCAGAGGGAACTCAAGGTCCCAAAGCAAGGCTCACGGGGGAGGGGGGGGGGAACTTAGAAGCTAAAGGAGAGTGTAAGTGCAGAGAGGGATTTTGAGAGGGAGCAAAGATAAGCTAATGGTCATACCTAGCAATTGGAAGTGCTGGCACACCCCACCAGCTTGTTAGGCCACATTGTTTGGGAGTTAGGACCCCCTAAGGGATAAAGTCCAAACATGAGCAACAACTTGCATGTTGCCCTATGATGAACTTCAACTCAAAACACATAAAGGGGGACAAGGGTGCAGGGATTCACAGTAGAAACATATGCAAAGAAATTGACAAGCTAATCAACATTGAACATAGACAGTAAACGGGAGTGTAAGGCTGAAAACCAAAACTAGAACATACCAGTTTCAGGGAAACAAGAAAAGAAAGTAGTAGTCTTGTAAAGCCAGAGTGCAAGCAATAGTCAGAATGCTATGATTGGAGAACTATGATACTTGAGTAGTGTAAAAGTGTTGAATTGAAAGCTGTGTAATTGAAAGTGTCTGAAAGTGTCAAATTCAAGGTGTGTTGGTGAGAAAGGAGTCGTGCCCTTTTTATAGTGTAGAAGGCAAGTAGAATAAGGTAGGAGAATAATTTGAAAATCAATTACAAATGTTTCCCTTTAATTAAGGGATTCTGATTTCAAACGGGTAAAATAATTAAGGAAAGAGATTGATCAAATCCTTTTCCAAAGCAGTACAAGAAGGGTAAATACACAGAGATTTATTTAAGGAAAAAGTCTGATAGCACACGGTTTGTGCAAATAAGGAAAGGAAATCAATTAACAGCCAGTAAATCACAAGGTATGAGTTTTGGTATGGATGAATCCAGTCAGAAAAGGTGAAGAAAGGTTTTACTTAAGGAAAATCGGTAACAATCAATCAAGCCTAAAAAACGGATTCTGAATCAATCATAAGTTGGTAAACCTTTTTGCAGAAAATTCCTCATATATAAATCATACAGACACGTTAAACATGAAGAACTATCATGTCAATTAGCGGAAGAGTCTAGCATAGAAGAAAAGTTCAGAATAAAGACATTCAAATTTAGTTCATAGACTCAGAATGAGTCTAAAAGAGTCAAGGGTTCCTAAATAGAACCCAGTTCAAACACAAGGAAAACCCCTAAATTCTACGGTTTCAATTTTGAATCAGATACAGAGACGAGGAGGTAAGTAATTGAAACATGCTCAGAGATCTCTTTCAGAGACTCATGAGAAAACAAACAAATATAAGAGCAGGTTTGAAGCAACAGAGTGAAGAAACTAATTCGAAGCATAATGAGAGTAGGAGGAACACGTTTAAGAATAACCAGGGACTTAAACAAGTTCAGAAGAGAAAAGAGATAGTATAGCATTTAAGAAAACAGTAGAATAAACATGTTTAAAGGGAACTCAAACAAAGGTCCAGTAAAAGGCAAACAAAGAACTCAAGAACTCAGTAGGGAAACATATAGTAGGAGAACACAAAATACCAGAAAAGTATATCAACAAGACATATAGGAAAAACACAAGAGGATGAACATGCGAGCATGGTGTAGAAACACAGTAGAAAGTCAAGGCACAGAAGAACATATATAGTAAAAAAAAACACAAGAAAGCAATTGAAGCACATGCGTGACAAATATACACAAATAAAAAGGAAAAGAAAAGTCGGAGAAACATTTTGAAATTTTTAGAAACGCTAAATCGAAGGGAAGTAATTTTTGAAATAAAAATTTGGGAAAACATTTTAAAACTCAAGTAGAGCACTGATACAGAATATATTTAAGAAAACAATCAGAGAAACCTCAAAGAGCTAGGGTTTTAGAGGAACCCTAAAACGAGAAAGGCTTGGAAAAGGTCTGATCTTGAGTCGGATGAGTCAGAACCAGGCTCGAAATGCTTTGGATACACCAGAGCAAGCCGGAGAGGCCATGGAACCTTGAATCGGTGAAGATATAAACAGACACCATCGAGGTCAGACCTCGAAACTTCGAACACCAAGCGTTTAAGAGTGGAGGGAGGTGAGTATAGGCCATCCATGGCCTAAGAGGCCATGGATTCTGGTGAGATTGAGGTTGAAAATGTCAGAAGACAATTAGGGTTTTCAAGAACCTTCGAGAGAGTTGAGAGACGGTAGGTATTCAGAGGAGGCTATTGGAATGAAATGAGGGGATTAGGGTAGTCAAATGTGTTTAATTATGGAAGGGTGAATAGTGGCCGTTGATCTGAATGATTAACGACCTAGATTTAAGAGGGCAGGTGGGGAATCGGGTTGGGTCATTTGAATTGGGTTAGGGGCCGGGTTAAATAGAATTGGGCTGGTCCATTTGGGATTCAAGATTGGGTCAATTAGGGAGGGCAATTTGGCTATAATCGAAATGTAATGGGGCTGCAATTGAAACGAAATAAGGCCAAATTTTAAATAGCTAATTTTCCATTTTTATTTTATAAAAATAGTAAAAAATGATTTTTAAAGCAAATTAAAAGTACTGGATCAATTTATAATATATAAATATTAATTTAAAAATATTGGAACAAATTTCATAGCTATAAAATGCTATTAAATCTTAAAGTAGGCTAAAATTTCAATTATATGCAATTTAGCTTTTAAAATACCAAATAAATTTGAGAAAATATATAAAAATTACCCTAGCTATATTTTGGTATACATATGAGAATAAAATAAGATTCACTAAAATGATAATTTTGGGAATAATTATTGATTTGTATACTGCTAAAATGGACAATAAAATTGATTTAAAATCCTTAAAAAATTAGAAAAAAATACAAAAATACTTGGACATAATTATGTATGCATATTGAAAGTATTTGCATATAAAAATTCATAGGAAAAAATTGGGTATCAACAACTGCCCCTCTTTACCCGGGAAGGATGAAAGAGTTGTCGGGTAAAAATATGATGGCCAATTTGACCGAACAAAATGGTTTGGAGAATTTGACCGTGCTCTGGTTCTTGAGTTGCCTACATATCCTTGGTCTTACAGGAATCAGGCCATATGTATGTAACGACCCGATCGGTCATTTTTAGAAATCATGCCCCGATACCCCATTAACTACTTTTCCTAAGTTCATTTCTGCTATTGTGGTTTGTCGGGACGTTCGGTATTAGGATTCGGAGTGTTTTGGGACACTTAGTCCCTAAATGAGAGTTTAAGAGTTGAAAATGGTCTGTATTCGGAACAATGTGAAGATGACCTCGGAATGGAAATCTGATGGTTCCGTTAGCTCCATTAGGTGATTTCGGGGCTGGGAGCGTGTTCGGGATGTATTTTGGAAGTCTGTAGCTCATTTAGGCTTGAAATGCCGAAGTTTGAATTTTTGAAGTTTCCGGTCCGATAGTGAGTTTTTGATCCGAAGGTCAGATTGGAATTCCGGAAGTTGCAGTAGCTCCGTCATGTCATTTGGGATTTGTGTGCAAAATTTCAAGTCATTCGGACGAGGTCTGGATAGGTATTTGATCAGAAGTGTGTTTGGTTAGAATTTGAAGTTCATAGGTTTGAATCCTTGATTAATTCGTGTTTCCGGCATTGTTTTGGGTGATTTAAGGATTGGTACAAGTTTGAATGATGTTATGGGGTATGTCTGTAGGTTTGGTTGAGGTCCCGGGGACCTCGGGTGTGTTTCGGATGCTCAACGGGTCATTTCCTCCTATTTTTGAACTGCTGTTGCTGCTTCTGGTGTGCCTTCTTCGCGTTCGCGAAGGCTTATTTTTGCTACCGGGAAATCCTTCTACGCGTTCGCGTTTAGAGCCTCGCATTCGCGAAGCTTTGCCTCGTCCTTCATCGCGTTCGCGTAGCTTGCTGTGCCAGGCCTTCGCGTTCGCATCCCTCCCTTCGCGAACGCGAAGGGCATTTTGGGGACCTTCTATTTTTGTTCTTCGCAAACGCGTGAGACCTGTCGCGTTCGCGATGGTCTAAATGTCTGGGCACACAGATTTAATCCCAAATTCGAGAGTTCCTTCCTTTTATCACATTTTTTGACTTGGGAGCTCGGTCCTTGGCGATTTTTGGAGGGATTTTCACCTGGGCAACTTGGGTAAGTGTTTCTCACTCGATTTAGACCAACTTTCATGAATCTCCTCTTAATTTCATCCTTTAATTTCAGTTTTTGAATGAAAAATGGGTAGAACTTCA
>MU758424.1:3714-54979 GCA_026770625.1 Nicotiana glauca
TTACATATCATTTCATTATACACTTCATCTCTAAAAATTCAAACCCTAGCCGCCCTGGTATTCTCTCTACCATCGCTGGAAGCTTACCGGCGGTGGTTCATCAACTTCTCTGTTCAAACCACCATGAACACCCCATAACCTCTTCCGTCCCTTCTTTACCCTACACTATCAGTTCCCCTTGAAAACCCTTGGAAACCTTTGAATAACTCAAAAGGTGTCGCCGGAACCCTACTCCGGCGAACACCACCTATGAACCAGGGTTCATCATTAACACCATATGACCATCTCCTCACCCTCTTTAACCCTACCTAGTTAGTTTTCCTCGAATAAGTCTCAAACCCTTCGAATATTAAAAAATATGTCGCCGGAACTTCACTTCTGCGGACACTATTAACCCCAAAACTACCCCATCAAACCCCTAGTCTCCTACCAAGATCTTTATCATAAAAAAGAAGACTCAAAGAGTCTGTTTGAAAGTCCAACAGTCAAGAAAAAGGCTTATGGACTCCTGATGCCGGAAAATCAAGAACAAGAAAAGAAAAATGAAGGAAAAGAAGGAAAATGATAGAAAGAAAGAAAAGAAAACACACGAAAAAAGCTAAGTACCCAAAAAAAACCTAATTTCTCTACTTGCACTTCTATTTCTCGACTTCTTCTACTCCTTCTATTTCTGAGCCTTCCTGAGTATAATATGGGTCTATTGCATGTTCAAAGCCTCTTTGTTTGTACATGAAATTAATTATGGATTCACATGCTATATGTTCTCTTCTCTGATTAAGGTTACTAGTTAAATCACATGCTTTGTAGCTGCTTAGGGTTCTTACCTGATAAATCTAGATTCTTGATTGAGTGTTCTGTTAATTGGATTCAACCTATTATCAATTTGTTTCTCTGAGTCCTGTTAATTGAGTGTTTAATCATAATATGGCTATATCTGTAAGACTGTCTAATACTGGCTATCATTGCAATGCAATTTTGACTCTTGATTTTTCTGAACCTCTGATTAATTAAAGGGTTAATTGGGTAATTAGTTTTACATTAGGGCTATATCTGTAAGATTGGCTAAATGTTGGCTATTTCTGCAACTTAGACTTTGATAATTAGTCTTAAATTGACTATGATTGAAAGACTGTTTAGTAGTGGCTATTTGGTTAATCCAATTTTGACTTTGACCTTTAAAAAAAAGGGTCTGATTGTTTAAAGGGTTGGTCGGGTAATTAAAAGTAAAACACAGGGGTTTAAAGGGGAAGGGATAAATGGTATTCTGTAAATAAACCTAAGGGGATAAGGGAGAAATGGGTAATACTACTTGGTTCACGGGTAATTAGATAAAGAACAAAGGGTATTCTGGGCATAATAAAAGGGTAATTGATTGAAAACTGAAAGCAAGTGAGGGTAACTTAGACAATTAAGGGTATTAGAATAATATAGATACCACTAGAACCTTCTAGCAGGGGTTGTAGTGCATTTTTAATTGAAATTGATGTAGTTCTCTGAAAATAAATCGTAAGATGAGGGGTGGAAATTTAGAATATTAATTTCAAAGTTCCCTCCCATTTTTGTTCTATAAATAGGTTTCATTAGGCCACTTTGAAAAGGGGGCTGGTTCGAAAAGTTTGGAAGAGAGAATATTCTGAAAATCCTTCTAATTTCTAAGAAATTCAAATCTCCTAGTTTCATTCCTTAGGAAATTCTCTAATACTACTGTCCATGGATTCTGGTTTCGAGCTTAATTTGAAAATTTTCCTGAGTTTTGGTATTCGTCTGTTGCTCTGTGGTTATTTGATCTGAATTGGGTTGCTGAAGCTGTGTATTGCTGTGGTTATTCCCCGAGAAGCTGTTTGGTTATTTTGAGGTTTTGATATCAAATCTGGTTACTGCACAATTGTTGTGAATCTGCTAGTTTATTGTTGCTGGAGTCCTGTTATTGCTGATCCTTCTCCTCTTATTTGCCTTAGACTTATCAAATTCATTTCACCTTTCCAGGTACACTTCTGAAATTCGAAGATGTAGTCACAATTTGAAGATATGGAAATGCTTTTGACTGATTTTTACGAGCTTTGATTCTGTTATTTTATAGATATAGGATTAGTTAGATTCATGTGTATTTGTTAGGAGAATCATATGTATAATTGGACTGTGGACTGTTGGACTGTGGACTCGTATTACTGGAATTTTTAGTAGTTTAGTTTAATTACCACATAGGAAATTATATGTGAAGTAGAATAATAGAAAAACAATTACATTAAAATAGAGATTTAAAAATTGAAAACAAAAATTGTTAAAGGCCGTTTTTGATTGAGCCTTTAGATCTTCAGTTGTGACGAATCAGAAAATGAAATGAAATTTTAAAAATTCATTTGGTTATCTTTAGCTTGTGTTAGTCAGTTTAAATATAAAAGTATGAGTTCGTTATATTCACATTTTGATTAGTTAATACAATACGTTTCAGATTAATTCATGTTATATAAGAAAAATTGTAATAGGTCTTCAATAACGAATATGAAATGACTGTTTAAATATGGATGAAATTGGCACTTCAACTCGAATATGTTTCTCTGTAGTTTAGTTTTAATACTTCCAGTTGAATAAGCAGTAATTCTACTCTGCATCTAAACATGTAACATTTCAATCGATAAATAATAGTAAAATCTGTTGATAATGATAGTTAAGCTGTGGATTTTTTTTTAAAAAAAAATGTGTAGTTAATCTGAATATAGTCAAAACAGTAACGTTCAAACAAGAAATCAGTGTTATCGCCATTGTTTAAATTTCTGATGCTGAGTAGTTAAAATAACTATATAAATCCATTATTAGTTCAGTGATAATATTCGTGCTTGTTTTTGGACTCACATTGTGTAACCTGGGCCTGATCAGGCAAAAAGGCTCAGATCCAGTAGCAATAGCCTTTTGCGCTTATTTGAACAAATCAGAATATATGAACTGGGCTCGAATAAGCCCTGAGCACAGCTGTGCTCTATTCTTTGCGGGCCTGATTTCAAGGCTCAAAACACATGAAGACCTGGACATACATGAAATAAAATTACAAACCATAGCTAGGCAGCATTATTTGTTACTTTGGTAAGACAAAAACAATAGTAGAAAATGTAGTACACCATAGGCTAGACCTTTAAAAAATAAATGAGATGAGCCTCGATTAAGAATAAAATGCACGGGGCCCTTGATTCATTGTTATAAAACACTTAGATTTGGAAGGACCGTTTAGCGAATTTCACGGTCTTTCCCAAAGTTAACAAGACGTAAATATTTTAGGCACGATTTATAATATACATTCTCAAGTACGGGTGCACATTTATGTGACCCAAATCTAATTCTCAACGAAGTCGAGATGTATTAAAGCCACAGGCGTACTGGTACGGTGTGGCCCGAAATGCATTTTCACGACGTTGCAATTCCTTAAAAATGATAAAGCGGAATATTAATAATGCACATAATTAGAATATATAGAGAAATCAGATAAAAGCAAAATACAACAGTTGAGCGACCGTGCTAGAACCACGGAATTCGGGAGTGCCTAACACCTTCTCCCGGGTTAACAGAATTCCTTATCCGGATTTCTAGTTCGTAGACTGTAACAGAGTCAAACTTTCCTCGGTTCGGGATTAAACCGGTGACTTGGGACACCATTATATTCTCAAGTGGTGACTCTAAAAAATTTAAATAATTAATCCTGTTCCGACTGTCCTTAAATTGGAAAAACTCCTCTACGCCCTCGCGGGTAAAGTAGTATATTGTAAAAAGGAGGTGTGACTGCGTGGATTTAATTGTTTAATTGTGTTCCCTTACCGGGATCTTTATTATTATTTTGTTTATTCCCTTGCCCCTTGTTTGTGATTGTTGTTTGGGCGAGGAAGAGTGTTAAAGCACGAAGGATGATGTCGTGCATTGTTTTTGTATTGTGAGGAAAGAGTATAAAGCACGAAGAGTGATTCCGTGCATTGTTTCTTTATTGTAAGGAAAGAGTGTAAAGCTTGAAGGGTGATGCCGTGCCGCACGATGTACCATTTCGTACCGATTCTATTGATTATATGTGAGGAAAGAGAGTAAAAGCACGAAGGGTGATGCGGTGCACATTTTATTATATCATTACTTGTTGAGGATGAGAGGAAAAGCACGAAGGGTGATGCCGTGGACTTGCTGCTTTCTGATTCTTTATTGATGTCTGAGTTATGTTGTTTCATTCGTTATTTGATGACTTTTACTTGGAATTTTTACTTTCCCTATGGCATGCTCCCACTCCCATGATGATTGGTTATCTCTATATCTCGATTCCGCTGTATATGTATATATAACTGCATAGGTTTATGTGGTAGTCCGGTCTTTCCTCGTCACTACTTTGTCGAGGTTAGTCTAGGCACTTAACAGCATATGGGTCGATTGTGCTAATACTACACTTTGTGCTCTTTTGCACAGATCTAGGTACCGGACAACAGTAGTAGCTCGTGAGCCAGCCTTCTATCCATCGAGACTCCGAGGTAGCCTTACAGGCGTCCGCAGGCCCGTTGTCTCCTCTATCTTTATTTATATTATGTTATCTCTTGTATTTGAGACAGACAGTGTTATATTTCTTTCAAACAATTGTATTTAGTACTTTTAGTTGTCCGTGAGTGATGTGACACCAGTTTTTGGGTAGAGGCATATGTCGATTTCCGCATTATTGTTCAGTTTATTTAATTTAAGTCTTCCACTTTAATTTCATATTTCCCCTGTAATTTAAATATTTAACAATATTTAACTCTTGTTGTTATATTTGATAAGAAAGATTTAAAATACGGGAGCTAGGAGTTTATGATTTATGGCCTTCCTAGCTTCAACGAGTAGGTGCCATCACGACCTCCGAGGGTGTGAAATCCGGGTCGTGACACCTCATTAGTTCATCATCTATCATTTTCATTGTATTAGCTCTCTGTTGTGATGACCCAGTAGGTCATTTATAATTTTAGAACCTAATTTTGTATTTCAAAGCCTAAAATACCTTATTTTAGTCATTCTCGATTTGAGTGCGCAATCCGGGTGTTTTTCCGCAAGGCTTTTGTGTTAAAATTGATAAAATATGAAATTTTTCCTTTAAAATCCATTTGAGATGAATTCAATCAATGTTTTGAGACAACGTACCCGAGTTTATATTTTGACAGTCCCGATGGGTCTACATTGAGATTTGAGACTTGGGCGTATGCTCGGAATCGAAGTCGGAAGTCCCTAACTCGAGTTATCGTATTTTGTTGAAATTTAAAAGTTTAAAGGCCTAATGAATCTAAAATTTTGACCAATGTTTGACTTTATTGATATCGGGTCCATATTTTAGTTCTGGAACCCGGTCGGGTCCATTACTATATTTCTGATTGTTGCGCCCATTTTTCTCATGAAATCGGATTTCGACACATGGCAACTCTTTTAAAGGAAGTGTTTAAAAGAGAGAGTCGCCACCTAATGGATTAAGGTGCGTTAGGGCACCTATTTGCAAATAACTCTGTGTAACCGGTTTACATCACCAAAGATCTAGTAAGGGCTCGAAATTACCTCGAAGAAAAGGTGTTAGGCACTCTTCGAGGTCTACAATCTGTAGGTCCCGGCCGAACTCAATTATATGAATTAATCTATGTGATCAAAGCTAATAAAAAGGGAATAACTAAACGTGAATAAGCAATCGAAAGACAAAGGGGCGGGGTCCTAAGTTTTTTAGCCTAAAGAATCACCACGTGCAACATAAATAATACTTCGTAACTCCCTCGAGATGGGGTGTTACTCATATTATTTGGCAGGCACAGACTATCATCTCCTGCTACCCAATTACTATATTTAAGTTGTTTACCTGAAGTGCACTAGTCAATTCTAAGTCATGCCTTATACGTGCACTACCCGTTCTATGACTATGGTCCATAAGGCATTTGGACCTGTTTTTCAGGGTGGTTCTAGACCTTAACTTAGGTTGGTCAAAAAGAAAAAATACTAAGCGACAGACAAAACAGCTAGGACTTTCAAATAGAAACAAGTATAGGGTCAAGTTAGCCTCCGCATTTAGAAATCAAATGCACGCCAAATTGATTAACATTGACAGATTTTATTAACTTCATGTCACGACCCAAGTTCTCCCTCCATGAACTGTCGTGATGTCACCTAGTCTCTATGATTAGGTAAGCCTAACAGTTTGTGGAAAATGAAATAAAGATACGAATCTAACAATTTACAGGTAGTATAATAAAGGAGTTTAAAATGCTGCTTGGCATATACAGTAATAACACTCTCAAACTGAACATAGCACTCCCAAAACCTAGAATCTCATGAATTGCAAGCTAAAAACATGGAAGAACCTAGATTGCCTCGCCTTACGGATTATATGGCTGAGGCGAAGAACCTGGATCTGCACACAAAAAATATGTGCAGGAAAGGGCATGAGTACACCACAGGCGTACCTAGTATGTGCCAAGCCTAACCTCGGTCGAGTAGTGACGAGATCAGGTCAGGGCCATGCAGGTTATACATATATAACAAGGCAAAACGATATGAATATGGAAGTATAGTTAAAATACGAACAGTCAATGAAAAATGGAATCACAGAAAGAAATAACTCAGTACACAAAGAAAGCAACAGGGAATCTCCCAGGATAATGTCCTGTAGTCCCAAACGTAAATTTACAGATGATCTCTTGAGATACCATCCCGTAGTCCAAATCGTAAATGTGCAGGGGTATCTCCCTGGATACTGTCCCGTAGTCCCAAACATAAATGTGCAGGGGGATCTCCCGGAATACCATTTCGTAGTCCCAAAGCAAACATGCAGAGGGATCTCCCAGGCTACCGTTCCGTAGTCACAAAGTAAATACACAATCAAATCAATATACACAACAGTCTCAGCTAGAAGGTCTATAGTTCTATTCAAGTTCGTGTCAAAGAAACATGTAATTCCTACCCTAAACATTCTGCATAGAATCCAAGTAAGCAGTTAAAACAGATAAGATAGTTAAAGCACGTAAGCATCCTTTCTTAAGCTAAGCAGGAAGATACATGAACTAGTGTTTCTCAATTCAAGGAAAAACACAGATATTTACTTAATAAAATGGGGTTTTTCAATAATTAGCTACGCACTCGTCACCTCACGTACACGACATTCATATAAGAACAACACCAAAAATCTTAAGATGAGTTCTCCCACACAAGGTTAGGCAAGCCACTTACCTCGAACCAAGCTCAAAATCAATTGGATATCACATTGTTGCCACGAGTATCCAACTTCGAGTGGACCAAATCTAATCAAATCAATTACATAATATAAATATAGCTACAAGCAACAAATTTAGCTAATGAATTTAAAGCTACGTCAAGAAAATAGGAAAACGGCCAAAAATCCTCCCCCGGCCCACGTCTTGGAATCGGGTAAAGTTACCAATTTAGAACACCCCATTCACTCATGAGATCACTCATCTGAAAATTATTCAATTTTGACACTTAAAACCCGATCAAAACCCAAAAACTCGATTGGGGAACTTTCCCCAATTCCCATTTTCCACTCAAATTCCTTGATTAGATTGAGAAAATTACTAGAGATTGATGAAATATAAATGAAATAGGGTTAGGAATCGTTATCCACTGATTTCCTCTTCAAAATGCTCACAAAATCACCTTCTCCCGAGCTAAAAATTGAATTTGATGTTATGAACTTCAAACCCTTAAAATTTCCTGTTTCTGCCTACCGATGTCCGCATCTGCGAAATTTCGTTTAATTCCCCAAGCACTGCACCTGCACTAAATTCTTCGCATATGCGGTTCTGATTCTGTAGTTCTTGAGTCACATCTGTGACAACTGATCCTCTTGCCTCATACTGCACCTGCGATCTCCTTTATTGCTTCTGCGGGGCCGCACATACGGGCTTCCCACCGCAAGTGCAACCAGAAGCAGCCAACTTCAGAATTTGCCTAAGTCCACGTTTTCATCCGTTAAGCATCCAAAACTCTTTGGGACCTCAACCAAATATACCAACCAATCATAAAACATCATATGAACCTAGTCGAGCCCTCAAGTCACATCAAACAATGCTAAAACCATGAATCACCCTCCAATTCAAACCTAATGAACTCGAATTTCCAAAATTCTACATTCGATGCCGAAACCAACCAAATCACGTCCGGTTGACCCCAAATTTTACACACAAGTCATATTCAACACTAAGGACATACTCCAACTTTTGGAATCAGATTCTGATCTCGATATAAAAAATTCCAGTATCGGCCCGAAACTCTAAAAATTCAACTTTAGCCATTTTAAGCCTAAATAAGCTACTGGCCTCCAAAATACAGTCCAGACACGCCTCTAAGCCCAAAATTACCCAACAGAGTTAAGGAATCGATGAAATTCCATTTTATAGCCGTCTTCACACTATTTCAACTACGATCCAAATTCTAAGTCTTAAGCTCACATTTAGGGACTAAGTGTCCAGAAACACTCTAAAACACAAAAATGAACCATCCTAACAAATTAAAATAGCAGAAATAGATACAGGGAAAGCAATTAATAGAAATCAAGGCGTTAATCTCAAAACGACCGAACCCGTCGTTACATTTTAGAATTCTATAGGCAGGATATCTATGTGATGTTGAATGAACATACATAGAGTCATATACAAATTTAGTTTCTTAATGCGATAAGTAGAACCAACATAATTTTGCCTACTGATTTTAACATAATGAGATTAAGCCTATTAGCATGGTATCTAAGTGTTTTATGCGATAGTAGACAGTGGCAGGTCACAAAAACAGATCCAGAATTATTTGTTTGAATCATATAGGCATGTTTTCTAGTGAGAGTAGTAGCATAGTGTTTGGAACTCATGAATAAGTGGGCAGAACTGATAATTAAACAAATTCAGGCCTACATTCTATAATTTTGTCCAGTTTTAGATCCTATAGTCATGATCTTTACAATTCGATCCAGTTTTAGATCCTATAGGCATGATCTCTACAATTTGATCCAGTTTTAGATCTTATAGGCATAATCTCTACAACTTGAACAGAACAGTATTTGAATAGGCATTTTGCACACATATTAGATCACATTATTTCCGATATGCATGGTTTTTAGCTAGGAAAAAGATAAAAGAACCAAGCATTAAGTCTATAGGCATGGTTTCCAGCAAAGCAAAGTATAACAGAACCAAGCATTAAGTCTATAGGCATGGTTGCCCATACAGGATGATTAAACATAATAAGATACCTATAGGCATAATTTCTAACACATACAATATCACACTATTAGACCTATAGGCAGGATTTCTACCCAACTTTTATTGCAAAAAATAAGAAACCCTTCCCAATTTCACTAATACCTCAGAATTGTTATTACAAAATAATTATTATAGACCAGAAATTAATGAATAAATTACAAAGTGAGTAAATTATAAGGAGCCTACAACAGACAGAAATACACCTGGACATGCCAGACCTTTAACTCACAATAACTCCAAAATCCATGTTCACAACATAACTAGTTGTTGAGCGATTCACCTATATATCGAGGCTAAGCATATAGAACCCAAATCCAAGTGTGTCAGAGTTCCCAAAGGCTTTAAGAGCCCAGGACAGTGCTCGCACTAGAGAAATTGATAGGAAAAGTTCAAGGAGGATTAGGGACCAAATCCTAGTGTGTCAAAGTTCACCAAGGTCTCACATGGACCCCGAGCAGTGCTCACACTAGAGAGGTCAAAGACAGATCCTAAATAGCCTTGGCTTTTAGCCAACTAAGAATGAGGATTCAGCAAGGCCAGACGGTATATAATAAGAGATAGTCAAATAATTTCACCGAGGGAACAAAACACATATACACAAACAAGTAGTAGACATGCTTGAACTTAGGAAAACTTAGTCAAGTTTTAGGAATTAATCACATGATAACAAAGCAAGTTCATAAGCAGAATCATAGTGATAAAAGAATATCTAGATTAGATTAAATGCTAACATTGGTGTCCTCGAAAGAATCACATTAATTAGCAACATATTAGGACAAGTCAAAAACTGATTAAGGCAGTTACTAGAAGTGTCATAACACAGTAAGAACATAGTTAAATAGGCCACATTATAATGTAATCAAAGTACAGTTGTTATACTATTAAGGAAGACATCTACACCTAGTTAATAAATCCACAGGAAAGGTATAAGAGAATACTTACAAGCAGGTTCATAACTTAAACTTTGAGAGATAGTTATAAATAATATAGAGTTAAGCAGGATTTCATTAATCAACTCAAAATAAGGTTCAAACATGTCTCAAGCTACAAGTGATACCATTTAGGATAACTTAGTCTAATTGTAGTAACACATTGAGCAAATAATCATAATGAAATGGTAGAGGGTCTAATAACTCACCAGCTGAGATGAAATAGGGAATAAAGGAATCCAACAGTGTAGTGAATATTACCAGACAGAAGCAAGAACTTGGGGATTTCTGGCCTTGGCTTTCAACCGACCAGGAATCAAAGCACAGAGAAAAATTATGCAAGAAAGAGTAGAAGCACATAGCTTTTGTACAATAGTGAAAACATTTTCGTCAAAACTTCCAGTTTTTCAAAGGGGAATGGGGAGAGGTTTAAATAGTGTCGAAATTAGAACATAAGCATAGCTAATTCAAATACCAAAAGGCAAGTACTTAAATCAGCAAAATTGAAACCCTAAATTTTAGGTGAAGATACTTAAAATCAGTAGAAAATAAGACAATGATCACATAATGCATAAAAATAGACATAGACAGGAGATTATTCAAAAAGAAACATAGAATCGAGCCAGATTTGGTTCAATTTAAGAACATTTGAAACCCTAATTTGGGTAAGTAAATGAAATCGACAAAAATAGGCAAATTCATAGGTAATAGAGTGAATAGAGATAGAATATTGCTAAAAATCAAAGTTTGAACCAGTTTAGGTTCGAATCAAAAGAGTATCTGAAACCCTAACCTTTAGGGTTAAGAAAGAATCAGCAAGATACGAGAGAATCGGTACAAAGTAATGCGTTTGGACTCAAGGTCGTCCAGATTCAAGAGGTAAACATAGATTTGGACTGAATCAAAGTGGGGTACTTGTAGTGTTTAGGCAAGTACCTAAGTTATTCCATGAAATAGCATCAAATAAGGAAAATATCTCGAGATGGTAGGTGAACGGAGAAAGAACCCATTAGGAATGGGATTTTGGGGGAATTTTAAAGAGGCGGCGGAATTAGAGTTCATTTGAGGGCGGAAACAGAGGCGGCGGGATTAGGGAAATGAGGGATAGGGTTTAGGGGTGGAGATATAAGGAAATGGGGTGATCATCTTTGATCAACGGCTGGAATTTGAGTGAATTGGGTTGGGTTTAATTGAATGGGTAAGGATAATTGGGCCAGGGGTATGATTGGGTAGCTTAGGTCCGAATGTTTAATTGAAAATTAGGTCCAGATTTTAAATACCCAATTTATTAAATAAATAATTTATAAAAAATAATAGATAAATAACAAAAATATTTTGTGTATAAAAATGGTTAATAACAATGTTCAACACTATAAAAAAAATATAAAAGGTTAGTTTTTTCATAAATAAAGTAATTTTAAGCATGTATGAGCTATTATTGTAAAATGTGCAATTTAGCCTTAAAATGCAAACGTTATTATAACAGATGTGCTGAAAAATATTTAAAGATTATGTTGGTATAAATGATAAATTTAGATGAATAAATCATCATAAAAATAATATGAAGGATAATTATTGGATATTTATATAATAAAATGCAAAAATAAATTGATTTAAAGCTTTTAAAAATTATGGAAATTATGAAAAATACTTGTGCATGCTTGTAAATCAAATGATGATGTATGTGCACTATTTTGAAAGTGTCTATATATATATATATATATAGGTGTCAACAGCTGTCCCTCTTTACCCGGAAAGGATGAAAGAGTTGTCGAGTAAAGAAAAGATGACCGATTTTGACTGAATGAGGGTTTTCAAAAATATAGGCCGCACCCTGGTCTCTGATCTGCCTATATATCCCTAGTTTTACAAGAATCAGGCCATGTGTAGTTTTGGATCCAACGGTGAATGAAACCGATGGCGTTGTTATAGGGATCGTCGTGTGTTTCGGAAAGGATAGTATCGGATGAATTTATGCGAAGTTGCGAATGTGAATATGAGATATTATGGATGTATCACAGGGCGGATATCTGAATGGTCATAGTGTAAAAGTGAGTAATTGATGGGAGTTGGTTACGTTTGAAATAACGACAGTGTGTGAATGATGTGAGTGGAAAATGGAGCGAAGGTTGCTCTTTTTTGAAGAATGGTTATTTCCTGGGTTATCCGCAAAACATAAAACACGATGCACGCAAATATATATACACTATTGCAGGAATTGAAATATGATTCAAATTTCCTTTGGACCATGAAGATTGTCTTTGAACAGTGAGGATGATGTCCTTAGACCATGACGTGCCAGGCCATGAATCATGTGATAAGGGATTCACAGGCCATGAAATGATGTTCTCAGGCCATAAGAATGGTGCCTCTAAACCATGCCGCCTTTTAATAATGATGTGCAGCATTGAGAAATCCTCAGGCCATGACACAGTGTCTTCAGGCTGTGAGGATGATGCCTTCGGACTATGACTCCTTTGGATAATCTGGCGATGTTTCAGCCCATGAAATGCAATGACATGATAATGGATCCTATAAGCGAAACAAGATAGAGCTTAGTCTTGGATAAGATTGGGAAAAATCTTAGGCCCGGGAAGGCAAAATAGTGCTAGATTTTTAAGTAGAGTAGCATCCGGTATTGAGCAAGGAAAGGTAGGACTTAGCCTTATGCAATTGGGGAGGCAATGCTTATCCTCATGAAATAAGAGGAGATAGGGCTTAGTCTCGATGCAAGGGAAGGCAGTGCTTAGCCTTATGCAGTTGAGTAGGCAGTGCTTAGCCTCATGCAACAAGAAGAGACAAGGCTTAGTGTTGATGCAGGGGAAGGCAGTGCTTAGTCTTATGCAGTTGAGGAGGCAAATGGCTTAGCCTCATGTAAGAAGAGGAGACAATGCTTAGTCTCATGCAGTGGGAGGTAGTACTTAGCCTGGGCTTAGCCTCATGCAAGAAGAGGAGACAGGGCTTAGTCTGGATGCAAGGAATGCAGTGATTAGCCTTATACAGTTAAGGAGGCAGGGCTTAGCCTTATGCAAGAAGAGGACATTGGGCTTAGTCTCGATGCAAGGGAAGGCAGTGCTTAGCCTTATGCAATTGAGGAGGCAGGGCTTAGCCTCATGCAAAAAGAGGAGACAATGCTTAGTCTCATGCAATGGAAGGCAGTTCTTAGCCTTAGGCAATTGAGGAAGCAGGGCTTAGCCTCATGTAGTGACAGATAATAAGTAGTGGCAGAGGGTTCTCTTATTTGGAGACATATTTGCGTTTGGCAGCATTGCCATTACGAAGATAGTGATTTGATATGTGTATAATTGCAAATGCTCATGTCATTTTCATCGTGCCTGCATCCAGAAAAAAATCGTGAGTTTTCCGGGGAAGGTTGGTTCATGCCTTGCCTGCTTGTTTTGCTTTGTTTTCCTCTGGAGATCCTGTTTGAGTTACCCCGAGTAACATCTGGCTTCCATAGAAATAAAGTTTTCGAAAATTATATGTGCATTTGATAAACATAGTTATTTTAAAACATAGTAGTTTACGATATCGAGTAAATTAAATGAACTAATGACTGCGACACTTTAGAGACATTGCGACTTCTTTGCATTAGAATTTTGAGGGTCCTCCTCAAAATTCTGCCCCAGTTTTAGTAAGTGATTCTTTGGCCATTCTGCATGTGACAAAATTTGTTGGATTTGCTCTGGAATTTTGAGAACCCTTCTCAAAATTCTTCCCCAATTACTTAACCAATTCTCTGACTCTCTTGCATATGATGACTTCGGCTGGGCTTTCTCCAGAATTTTAAGGGTGCTCCTCAAAATTCTGACCTAATTTATGGTTTTGGGGAAAATGAAAATTTTATTAAGATGTGAAAAAACCCATAGGACTGTCTACGGATCCTCTCTTAAACGGAAATCAGGTCAAGCGATAGTTCAGTTACATCAAATGAAAAAATGCAGATAATTTAAAAATAGTATCTCTTGACTGTTTTCGAATTGATAATCTTTGGCGAAACTTCTCCATCCATTTTTGCAAGTATGAGTGCTCCTTCTGTTAGTACACTGTGAACCACGTAGGGCCTTTGCCAATTGGGCGAAAACATTCCCTTGGCTTCATCTTGATGTGGGAAGATTCGTTTTAACATCAACTGGCCCTGTGTGAACTGTCTAGGTTTGACCCTTTTGTTGAAAGCTCTAGACATTCTGTTATGATAATGTTGACCATGACATACTGCATTCATTTTTTTCTGTAGATAAGAGCCAATTGTTCATAATGGCTCCTTATCCATTCTATGTCACTGAGTTTGGTTTCCTGTATAATTCTCAAAGAAGGAATTTCGACCTCGGCAGGAATGACAAATTTAGTACCATAGACCAATATGTAGGGAGTTTCTCCGGTTGATGTGTGAACTGTGGTACGATATCCCAATAAGGCAAAGGGTAATTTCTTGTGCCATTTCTTGTGGTTATCTACCATTTTCCTTAGAATTTTCTTGACGTTTTTGTTGGATGCTTCCACGTCTCCATTTTTGAGGTTTGTATGCTATGGAATTCTTATGCTTGATCTTGAAGGTTTCACACATAGTCTTCCTTAATTCATTGTTGAAATTGGCGGCATTGTAGGTAATGATGAATTCTGGTACCTGAATCGATTGACAATACAATCCCTAATGAAATATATGATGAGTTTCTTGGTTACAACCTTATAAGATGCAGCCGCAACCCATTTTGTGAAGTATTCTATGGCCACTAAAGTGAACCTATGCCTGTTTGAAGTGGCGGGCTCGATCAGACCGATGACATCCATTCCCCAAGCGGCGAAAGGCCAAGGTGCACTTGTTGCATTGAGTTTATTTGGTGGTACTTGTATCATATCTGCATGTACCTGACATTGGCGACAGTTTTGGACATACCTGATGCAGTCTGTTTCAATAGTCATCCAAAAATATCCTACTCAAAATATCTTCTTGGCTTGAACGAAACCATTCATGCACGGCCCATAGGTTCCAGCGTGTATTTCCTCGAGCAGGTTGGAAGCTTCTTTGGCATCAACACACAATAATAACCCTAGGTCTGGAGTCCTTCTATACAGAATTCCTCCAACTTGGAAGAAGTGATTGGACAACCTCCAGAGCATGCGTTTGTGAGTATGATTTGTATGCTCCGGGTATTCTTCTTTTGCCAAATATTCCTTGATATCATGAAACCATGGATTTTTTTCTGTTTCTTCTTTAGCATGGGCACAATAAGTTGGCTGACCATGGATCCTTACTGGAATGGGATCGATGAAATTCTTATCTGGATGTTGTATCATGGAAGACAAAGTAGCTAGTGCGTCTGTGAACTCGTTCTGGATTCTCGTGACATGTTTGAATTCTATCTTTGTGAACCTCTTCATCAACTTTTGTACGTGATATAGATATGGAAATATTTTTGTATTCTTGGTAGCCCACTCACCTAGAACTTGATGTACTAGAAGATCCAAATCACCAATTTCCAGTAATTCCTGAATATTCATGTCGATGGCTAAATTGTGCCCCATGATGCAAGCCTCCTATTCTGCCATATTATTGGTGCACAAAAACTTGAGCTTTGCGGATACTGGATGATGTTGATTTGTCTCTGACACCAAAACTACTCCAATACCCACTCCTTTGAAATTTGCAGTTCCGTAGAAGAACATTCTCCAACCACCGTAAGCTTTGGTAACATCTTCTCCTACTAACGACACTTCTTCATTAGGAAAAATACATTTTTAGTGGTTCGTATTCCCCTCCCATAGGATTTTCTGCAAGATGATCTGCTAAAGCCTGTCCCCTGACCGCCTTTTGAGTCACGTAGACGATATCAAACTCATTCATCAATATCTGCCATTTTGCTAGTTTCCTTGTAGGCATGGGTTTTTGAAAGATGTATTTTAGGGGATCCATCCTTGATATGAAATATATAGTGTAGTCACAGAAGTTGTGCCTCAATTTCTGAACTATCCACATCAGGGCACAACAGTTTCATTCCAGCAGAGAATACCATGCTTCGTAGTGTTTGAACATCTTACTTAGATAGCATATGGCCTATTATTTATCATGTATCATCGTGTTGTCCCGAGACACAACCGAAAGCTCCGTCTAGTATGGACAAATATAATAGCAGAAGTCTACCAAGTTCCAGTAGGACAAGAATGGTGGTGTGGATAGGTATCCGTCGATTTTGTCAAAGGCTTTCTGACATTCTTCAGTCCATTTTGTTGCAGCGCATTTCTTCATCATTTTGAAAATTAGCTCACATATCACAATTGATTGTGCCATGAATCGGCTGATGTAATTGATGATGCCCTAAGAAGCTCATCACATCTTTCTTGCTCTTCGGAGGTGGCAAATATTATATGGCTTTGACTTTTTGAAGGGTCTAATTCAATCCCTCGATGACTGACAATGAAACCTAGCAATTTTCCAGCAGGGACTTCGAAGGCACACTTGCAAGATTCAGTTTTAGATTCTACCTTCGAAGCCAATTAAAGAATTTCCTTAAATCTACAATATGATCTGCACTTCTTCTTGATTTGATAATGATGTCATCCACGTACACCTCTATTTCGTAGTGAATAATGTCATGAAAAATAGTTCATGGCTCTTATGTAAGTGGCTACAACATTCTTCAGGCCAAATGGCATCATTTTATAACAATATATTCCCCACGGAGTGATAAAGGCTATTTTCTCGGCATCTTCCTCATCCATCCAGATTTGATGGTATCCTGCGAAGCAATCCATAAAGGATTGGAGTTCATGCTCAGCACAGTTGTCTATAAGTATGTGTATATTGGGTAACAGGAAGTCATCTTTAGGACCTGCTTTGTTTAAATCTCAATAGTCGACACACACTCTAACCTTCTCATCCTTTTTTGAAACTGGCATGTTGTTGGCCAACCACGTAGGGTATTCAACTACCCTGAGGAACTTATCTTTGATCTACTTGGTGACTTCCTCTTTTATTTTTAGACTCATATTAGGCTTGAACTTTCTAAGTTTCTGTTTTACAGGTGGACACACCGTATTGGTAGGTATTTTATGAGCCACTATAGATGCGCTCAGACCAGTCATATCATCATAAGACCATGCAAAAATGTCCTCATACTTCTTCGGAAAATGAGTGTATTCTTCTTTTTCTGATGGTGACAAGTGGATACTTATGCTGGTTTCCTTAGATGTTTCAGAATATCCCAAGTTGACTATCTCAGTTTTGTCCAGGTTGGACTTAGGCTTATTCTCAAAATTCTCAACCTGTCTGACAATTTCCTCAGGTATCACATCCTCTTCATCTATCTCTTCCGAGTCACTATCCTTATGTCGCGTTTTCTCATTACATGTCATAGTCATTGGTTCATCCAGATAAGTAATAATAATGTTTTTTTAATATAAAAAATAGATCATGCTAATTGCCAGGCTACCAAGGAACTCGACGGGCCTGGGAGGTTGCAGTAGTCAAATCCTTGAGAAAAAATCCCTTTCCCACGGTCTGGATTAAGGTCTTTCTCCTCACTCCTGAACTATTCCATTGCAGTCTATGTATTTATCATCTAGAAACAGATAACTTAGGCTAGCTAAAGCCTCATCTTCTTTAGACCCCCATATCACGTCAGTCTATTGAAATGTTTGCTGCAGATGCGGTATTGGCTATTCAAGAGGGTAATGGGGACCACGCCATGGTGGCGACCAATCTTCGTACTCTTGCCAGGTGTACTGGTATCCTAGTCCAAAGGTTGTGTCGTGACATTTTGGTTGTATTGGCTTAGTGATACCTAGGAGATTCTTGCCGAGATCTTTACCGACTTCATACCCTGTTCATAAAAATATTATTTCAATATTATTACTCTACAATTTGTCTTTCTTGATTGCATTGACGCGCCCAATGCGATAGTACGTCTCTCCACCCAACTTCCTTCTCTTCTCGATAACTTGAATTGTTTGATTGGTGTAAATGGGATTACTTCCGTCTTCATGAATGATCACTTCCTGATGATTCCATTAAAACTTTTCGCCCTGGTGTAGTATAGAAGCTACGGCTCTAGCAGCATGTATCCATACTCGTCCCAACAACAGATTGTATGTGGCAGATATGTCCAATACTTGAAATTCAACATCAAACCAAGTAGGGCCCATCTGCAAACAAAGGTTGATTTCTCCAATTTTGGCCCTTTGATACCCATCAAATGCCTTCACAATCATAGTTCCTGCTCATATCTCATGCAAACCTTTACCAAATCTTTTCAAAGTAGTCAATGGGGTGACATAACCGGGAATAGAGGTATCATGGTTTCATCCCCTTCACGAATGAGTCCAATTGATCCTTATGATAGAAGATTTATCCATAGCAATAGCGGGAATGGGGTGACATAACCGGCAACCCTTAGTCTTTCATAGAGCTGATCAATGGGTTTATCCATAGGAGTGTATTGTTCGGGTGGTCTACGGTCAAAATTTGGTTTAGGTTTTTGGTAGTTTTGGCGGGCTGGTGGTGAGTGGTAATATACAGGTTGTGTGTTATAAGTATGGTAGGTGGTGGCAGGTTATTGGTATCTAGGAGGTGAAGGCTGATGTGTGGGTGATGGGATTTGGTATGTGAGAGGAGATTTTGGCTCTTAGGCACCATCACGGCTCCTACTTTCTTCTTCTTCGATATGCCTCCTGACTGCAAGGCCTTGTTCGTAGTCTGTAATGCTTCAAAATTAGTTACCATTTTGCTCTTGATTCCTTCTTCAATCCTTTCCCCCAATTTGATGATGTCAGAGAATTTGTGATACTAGAAAACCATTAACCTTTCGTAGTATTATGGATCCTGGGCCAGGACAAAGAACTTGTTCATCTGCTCTTCTTCCAATGTCGGCCTCACTTTCGCAGCTTCCGATCTCCATCGAGTAGCTTACTCGTGGAAAGTATCTGTTGGCTTCTTCTTGAGATTCTGTATATAGAAGACATCTGTTGCATTTTCCGTATTAAACCTGAACCGATCCATGAAATCCGATGTCATGCTTACCCAACTAACCTATTTCTTTGGATTTTAACTGATGTACCAAGATAAGGCGTCTCCAGTGAGGCTCCTCATGAACAATTTCATGTGAATCCTTTTATCCTTTCCAAATCCTACGAGCTTGTCACAATATTCATTAGATACAACTTTGGGTCACCTGTTCCATCAATCATATAGAACTTGGGAGGTTTGTAACCATCCGACAGTTTAACATTCGGCTGAATGCACTGATCCTCATAGTTCAATCCCTCAATGCCTTTACCCTCTTAGACACCTTGGACTCGACTTGTGAGCTTCTTAAATTCCTCTACCATATTCTTGATGAGTAGGTCCTTCTCAGTAGAATCCATTGTGTTCGAGGTCTGTTATGGGGTGTAGGGTAAGGTTTCCACATATATAGGAATGCTTTGATGGACTCCAGGGATTTAGGTAAAGTGGTGGCCGTTGGTTGAGTTTTGAGGATCAAGGGTAGGTGGTGGTGCGTTCTGAGAAGTATGATAGGTAGTCGTTTATGGATACTGAGCTGGCTGATGATGATGTTGTGGAGGATTTGGTACTGGTGGAGGATTGGGATTTTGTGGCGGTGTGGCATATTGGTGAGATATAGAAGGATTTTGCTGGTTTTGTGTGTTCTGGGGAGGTGATGGGTTTTTGGTATTTTGTTGGTTGATATCGGGGACATTCAAGGTGAGGAAGGGGTTTGCCAAGTTACAGACCTACTCGGGTTCCCCTTGTAACTCCAATATCTTTTATTCCAACCGTAGAACCAAGTCATTTGGTGCTGGAGTTCTTCGACCATCTGAAGTTTCGATATTCTCTTCATGCGTGGCATTGTAATCCATGATATTGCTTGTATCATCCATTTTGGATTTTCCTTTGCTTTTAGGATCGTTCGGAGGAGGAGGAGGTGGAGGACTTCTTGATCTGGTATGGTATGATGATGATGCCAATATGCATGAACCAACCTTAGGGGATGGGAATAAAAAAATAAAAAATAAAAAACAAAAGGTAAACAAGTCAGTAGGGGTATTAAAAGGTTGTTTGCCGTATTTAAACACATAATGCGGAATTATAAATTCGCATCCTAATTTGGGGACCTCATTGTGCCCGAGGTAGGCCTTAGAGGAGATAATTGATGCCAATAATTGCATCATTTCATTAATATGAAAAATAAACTGAATTATATACTAAAACAAAAATAATGATAAAGAGTCACTAATTGCATGTACCTTATTATAACAAAAACCTAAAACGAGTCTAGAAAACAAGTAAAATATAATTTTTAATCTATTTGGTCCCAGAAGGACCTTCTCCATGCTTGGCCTTCTTTGCTCCATCGATCAAGTTCCCAAGGTCGCACATGTCCAGCAGCTGATACACCCTTGCTAGGAGACGTCCTTCATTTCCATCCAAGTTTTGACAGCCTGTAACCCTGTTTTTCATCTTCCCTTCCAGCTCCATCAATCCCTTCTATAAATACTCTAACCTCTCTGTTGATTTAGTAGCAATTTCTTTTCATTCGTGATTACTTCCATGTCCGCTTTTTGCTGTTCCAAATGTCTGGCCTCAGATTAAAAAATACTTTTGCGTAACCTCTTATATTTGACTTAGGCCTTGGAAGCGTCGTCTATGACCCTATTTCCCAAATCAATCCCATGCTTGACTTCTCCTACTATCTCATCGACCAACCATGATGGATAAAAGTGCACGTGGCTAGCATGGTATCGATCTGGCTCGATGATATCCTTTTCCACCATGACCTTTAGATGCTACATGTGAGGTGCCTTATACTTGAATGGATCGCATCACCTTCGAAATCTACTTTGTAGTGAACCATATTGGAGACTCGGGAGATGACTTGTTTCCTCCCCACTTGTCTCATGACCCTGATTGGAGCATTAGGATAGATAACCCACAATCAACACTAAATGAGGTACATTACTTGACCTGATGATAAACTCGCTAGTAGGGAACCACTTAAACATCCGATGGACCTTGACATCCGTCAAATTGCTGAAGAAGCGCACCCAATCCACAGCGTTTTCCGGTTATACAATTCTTTCTGGGATGAAAGTCATTCTTTTTGGATAGTGAAAAGCTATGTGGTCATTGCATGGTCATCGCAAAAATTCCTAACGGTACTGTCCTCTTTGAAGATGCTCCAACAACCTTATTTGAAGTAACAAATTACAACCCACAAAATGTTTGAATCCCTTCTTGTAGCGGTCCAAAGCTCGATATATTTTCGCCATGATCATTGGGATAATAGTGTAAGTATGTCCCTTAATTCCTTCAATTAGGGTCTTGGTAACCATAGCTGAATGGGTGTGAATCCTTTTTCCTTGCATTGGGAACATCATCCATCCCAGAAAATAGACAATGAACATGAAAACCCGACAGTGGGTCCATCCCAATGAAGTAATTGCAAACTTATTGTGGTAAAGGAGGTAGGATTTTCTGTGTCAATAACATTTATAGAGGAAGTTGAACGGTGTGTAAGACTTCTTTAGGCACACTAACTCATCATTCTTTCTAAAACCCATCATTTTTAGAAACCCTCGAGAAGTGCGATTCTCGAGTACCAATAGACCGAGGCTATCCCGGGGAAGTCCAGCAAAAGCCACCTATTTCCACTGGAAGGATAGTCATTTCTATATCCCCGAACAAAAAACAACCCTCTTTCCTTCCCAAAACATAGTAGCGGCCTCGATAAGTACATTGTTCGGTCTAATTACTAGCAAAGAAGGTAAATTCCCAAGAACTCTTTTCACATGGTTTTGTCACTTGGTGAAAGATTCTCCCACCAATCCAGTAGCAGAGATGGGATATTTCGAACCATTCCAAACTTGAGGACCTCGTGCTTCATTCTGCAAAACAGATAAAGTTAGCCCTTGCCCCCTCCAGATTCAGCTATTTACAAGTTAATGATCAACATATTGGCATGTTTTTCTCCAAATGATGTATAGATCGTGATTGTGTCTATTGGGATTATGGAAATCCCGGCAGACTTTTGGACAAGGTTTGTCTTAGTGAGTTATTTCACGGACAGTGTTCTAACTCATACTAGGTTTAGACATGATGCATGCAGAGTAGATTTCAGAATGCGGTTTCTAGAAGAGTCTAGACTGGTACCCTTAAGCGGATTACTTGAGAGGGAAATGCAAGGAATTGTCGATTGCACCACTGATTGACTAGTTTTGCCGCAAATAAGCCTTTATTAAAGGGTGATTTTAGGAAGAGTGCGGACACTCATTTAGTTCCGCTATGGTATTAATACGCACGAGTGGAATATGATGTTGAGCATGTAATTATGCAAAGACAAAACAACACATTGTCAAGTATTTACACGTTGAAAGAAGTAAACGCAATATTGAATGGAACGTAAAGACAAAAAAGAAAGGAAAGCAAGGAAGAAGTTAGTTCGCGTAATGAGAGAAAAAAGAAATTAAAGGGATAAGGATTGGGGAGAGGCAGGATATAGCAATATTAAAAGTTTGGAGCAAGTGAACATGATTAGGAAACAAAGGGAAACATATCAAATTAAACGAAGAGTTGCATATGAGTTAATATAAAGGGGAAGCAGGGAAAATGATGTTCATGTTGCAATAAAAAGGAAAAGTGGGAGCGGGAGATTCAGATAACAGCAAAATAACAAAGACACGCTTATCAGGGAAGACTAATTCACAAAGATAATGTTCGCAATGGTAAGAGCCTAAAAATACCAAGCACAGTCGCCAAGCTGTCGCACCTCTTTTTCTCGCGAAATCAGGTTTTGACATGTGTCAACTCTTTTAAATGAAGGGTTTAAAAGAGAGAGTTGCCACGTTGCAGATTAAGATGCTTTAGGGCACCTATTTGCAAATGACTTTGTCTAAGTGGTTTACATCACCAAAGATTGGGTAAGGGCTCAAAATTACCTCGAAGAAAAGGTGTTAGGCACTCTTCGAGGTCCACAATCTGTAGGTCCTGGCTGAAGTCAATTATATGAATTAGTGTATGTGATCAAAGCTAAGAAACAAGTAATTACTAAATGTGAATAAGCAATCGAAAGAAAAGGGGAGGGGTCCTAAGTTTTTTAGCCTAAAGGACCACCCCGTGCAACATAAATAATACTTCGTAACTCCCTCAAGATTAGGTGTTACTCATATTATTCAGCGGGCACAGACTATCATCTCTTGCTACCCAATTACTATCTTTAAGTTGTTTACCTAAAGCGCATTAGTCAATTCTAAGTCATCCCCTATGCGTGCACTTTCCGTCCTATGCCTATGGTCTAGGAGGCATTTGGACCTCTATTTCAGGGTGGTTCTAGACCTTAACTTAGGTTGCTCAAAAAGGAAAAATAATAAGCGACAGACAAAATAGTTAGGACTTTCAAATAGAAACAAGTATAGGCTCAAGATAGCCTCCGCATTTAAACATGAAATGCATGCCCAATTGGTTAAAATTCACTGATTTTATTAATTTCAGAATCCTATAGGCAGGATATCTATGTGATGTTGAATGAACAGACAAACAGTCATGTACAAAATGAGTTTCTTAATACGATAAGTAGAACCTACATAGGTTTGCCTACTGATTTTAGCATAATGCGATTAAGCCTATTAGCATGGTATCTAGGTGTTTTATGCATAGTAGACAGTGGCAGGTCACAGAAACAGATCCGGAATTTTTTGTTTGAATCCTACATACATATTTTCTATTGAGGGTAACAACACATTGTTTGGAACTCATGAATAAGTGGGCACTACTGATAATTAAACAAATTCAGGCTTGCATTCTATAGTTTGGTCCAGTTTTAGATCCTATAGGCATGATCTCTACAATTCGATCTAGTTTTAGATCCTATAGGCATGCTCTCTACAATTTTATCCAGTTTTAGATCCTATAGGCATAATCTCTAAAACTTGAATAGAACAGTATGTGAACAGGCATTTTGTACGCATATTGGATCACACCATTTCCAATAGGCATAGTTCTAGCAAAGCAAAACATAACGTAACCAAGCATTAAGTCTATAGGAATAGTTTCTAGCAAAGCAAAACATAACAAAACCAAGCATTAAGTCTATAGACATGGTTGCCCGTATACGATGATTAAACATAATAAGGTACCTATAGGCATAATTTCTAACACATATAATAGCACACTGTTAGAACTATAGGCAGGATTCTACCCCACTTTTATTGCAAAAAAATAGGAAATCCTTCCCAATTTCACTAATACCCCACAATTGTTATTACAAAATAATTATTACAGACCAGAAATTAATGAATGAATTACAAAGTGAGTAAACTATAGGGAGCCTATAGAAAGCCCAAATGCACCAGGACATGCCAGGCCTTCAACCCATAAATGCTCCAAAACAAATGTTCACAACATAACCAATTGTAGATTGATTTACCCATATATCGATGCTAAGCATATTGAACCCAAATCCCCAATGTGTTAGAGTTCCCAAGGGCTTCAAGAACACATAGCAGTGCTCACACTAGAGTAACTGATCAAAAACAGTTCAAGGAGGACAAAGGATCAAATCTTAGTGTGGTAAAGTTCGGCAAGGTCTCACATGGATCCCGAGCAGTGCTCGCACTAGGGAGGTCAAGGACAGAACCTAAATAGCCTAGGCTTTCAGCCGGCTAGGACTGAGGATTCAGCAATGCCATATAGTAAAGGAATAGGAGATAGTCAAAGAATTTCATTGAGGGAACAGAACACATATACACAAGTAGGTAGTAGACAGGCTTGAACTTAGGCAAACTTAGTCAAGTTTTCGGAATTAATCACACGATAACAAAGCAAGTTCATAAGAAAATTCGTAATTATAACAGAAGATCTAGATTAGATTAAGTGCAAACATTGGTGTCCTAGAAAGTGTCACATTATTTAAAAACAAATTAAGACAGGTCAAAAACTGATTAAGGCAGTTACCAGAAGTGTCATAACACAGTAAGAACATAGTTAAACATGCCACATTATAATGTACTCAAAGCTGATATCACAGCCCTAACCCCGAACCCAATCATAATGGCGCCTCTCATGAAGACAAGGCCAGCCATTCCAATACAATACATCTCTTCAAGCAGTTAGTTAACATAAGACGGTTTAAAATATAATTTAATAGCAATAATTTGTAGAATTTAAAGATAACAATATTGGAAAAACCATCCCGGCATAGCCCTAACCGTGGTGTCACAAGTCATGAGCAGCTAATTATCATGATACAAGTCTACTAAATACGAAATCCGGTACAATAGTTTGAAAAACATAGAAATAATAAGATAAGGTAGGCACGGGGGCTGCGGTCGCCAACAGCTACACCGTAGTCTCCGAAACACCGCGTGGACAGGGAGGGTCAGCACTCTTGAACAGAATCTACTATGCCTGAATCTGCACATACGGTGCAGGGAGTAATGTGAGTACTCCGACCCAGTGAGTAATAATTATAAATAATGGCTCAAAGTAAGAAAACACGCGAAAACACAAACCATTCTATACAGAAACAGTAAAATCATTAAAATAGTAAATCAATGAAGAAATCAAGTAAAATCCCTTTTTAACAAGTAAAATAGGTAATTTGGCAGGTATATAACAAGTAGAAATCCGCCCCTCGGGCAACAACTCATAACAATACCAGCCCCTCGAGCTCACTCTCAAAACAATATTAGCCCCTCAGGCTAGCTTTCAGAACAATCTCAGCCCCTCGGGCTCACTCTCAGATCACAATGGGTACCCGCGCTCACTGGGTGTGTACAGACTTCGAAAGGGCCCCTTACCGCCCAAGTGCAATATCAAGCCATCTCGTGGCATCAACTCTCGGCTCTCGGCCTCATATCACTCAAGCCACCTCATGGCATATATATGTATCTCAGGCCTTCGGCCTCATATCACTCAGTGTATCCTCACATCTGGCCCTAGGCCACACTCAGTCCGAAAATCATCACAAGCCCCTCGGGCATTAGTAAAATAGTAGTTCTCAGCCGAAAACATCATTTAAGTCTCAAATCTGAGTATAAGTAGCTGAGTTGTAAAATAGTGGAAACAGCATCACTGAGTTCAAGTAATAAGTCAATACAATGAGGAAATAGTAATAAAAATCTCCGAAGAAGTTCAAATCATTGGCACGAAGCCCAAATATGACAATCCGCCCAAATCATGATGATAACAAATAAATTTCAGTCAAATACGTGATAAAATCATCAATCGGGATGGACCAAGTCACAATCCCCAATAGTAAACGATCCCACGCTCATCATCAAGCGTGTGTCTCACCTCAATATAGCACTACGATGTGCAATTCGGGGTTTCAAACCCTCAGGACATCATTTACAATCACTACTCACCTCGAACCGGCAAAAACTCTAGCTCGCGACGCCTTTGCTCCTCGAATCGGTCTCCACACGCGTCGAATCTATCCAAAATCCGAATGAATACGTCACAATATGCTAAGGGAACAAAGCCCAAGCGAAAACTATCGAAAAATATCAAAAATCCCAAAATTAGCAAAACCCGAGCCTCGAGCCCACTTCACAAAATGTGGAAATTTTCACATCATTAGATTCCTTATCACCCCACGAGTTCATACATATCAAAATTTCTCAAATCCGACCTCAAATGGTCCTTCAAATCCCAATTCAAAATTTTAAAATCCCAAGCCCTAATTCTTCCTTTTTTAGCTTAATTTCCATGATTTTCTAGGTTGATTTCGCAATAGAATCACGTTTTATGTTCAAACATCTTACCTCCGATCGATTCTCCTTAAATTCATCTTTCATCTCCCTCAAAAAGCTCTCAAAATGATCAACGATGGATGAAAAATGACCCAAAATCGCAGATGAAATAACTTAAAAGCATTCTGCCCAGTTCTGTCCTTTCTTCATTGCGATCACGAAACAAGCCTCGCGATCACGAAGAGCAAATATTCAAAACCTCCACAAAACACTATGCAAATGTGACCAATGCCCTGAAAACGCGATGCTTCCACTTCCCATACCTACGCGAACGCGAGCATTCTAATGCAAACGCGAAGTGAAAATTCCACTGAGACCCCATTCTTTATACGCGATCGCGAAATACCTTATGCGAACATGAAGCACACGATTCCAGCCTTCCACGAACGCGAGACATATAATGCAAATGCGAAGTCTTAACTCTGGCCATCCCAAATTCCTTCTACGCAATCGCGATATACCCCACGCGATCGTGAAGGCTTAATTTTCTGCAATTGCTGAGCACAAAAATTTGCAACTCTTAAACTTCAAAAATGGTCCGATTGACAACCCGAAACTCCCTCGAGGCCCCTCCGGGACCTCAACCAAAAGCACCAACACATCCTAAAACCTTATTCAAACTTTTTCTAATCATCAAAATACCCCAAACAACATCAAATTACCCAAAACTCATCGAATTCAAGGCTAAGTTTTCTAAAACCTCCGAAATATGCTTTCGATCAGAAACCCAACCAAACCAAGTTCGAATGACCTGAAATTTTGCACACATATCTCAAATGACATAACAAAGCTACTAAAACTTTTGGACTTCCATTCTGATCCCCCGAATCAAAATATCACGTATCAACCGAAAATCGCCAAAATATGAACTTCACTAATTCAAGCCTTATTCTTCACCGGGCCTCTAAAACCAATTTTGATCAGACTCCTAAGTCATAAATCACCTACCAAAGCTAACCGAACCATCAGAACTCACATCTGAGCCTTCTAACACCTAAGTCTACATTCTATTGACTTTTCCAACTTAAACCATCTTAAAAGAGACTAAGTGTCTCATTCCTTGCCAAATCCACTCCGAACACAAACTAATCAACTTGATCATATAAAATATGGATAACGAAACATAAAGAAACAGAAATAGGGGAAACGGAACGGTAACTCATGAGCCAACTGATCGTGTCATCACATCCTCCCCAACTTAAACAAACGTTCGTCCTTGAACGAATCAAGAAACATACCTGAAGCCTAAAATAGGTGAGGATATCTACTCTACATCTCCCGCTCGGTCTCCCAGGTAGCCTCCTCCACGGGCCGACCTCTCCACTGCACCTTCACTGAAGCTACATCCTTTGACCTCAACTTCCGAACCTGCCGCTCCAAATGGCTGATGGCTCTACATCATAAGTCAAATCACCCTCCAACTGAACCATACTGAAATCCAAAACATGGGACGAGTCTCCAATATACTTCCAGAGCATAGAAACATGGAAAAACGAATGCACACTCGACAAGCTGGGTAGCAAAGCAAGGTCATAAGCCACCTTCCCAATCCTCCGAAGTACATCAAAAGGCCCAATGAACCGCGGACTCAACTTCCCTTTATTTCTGAATCTCATAACACCCTTCGTGGGACACATCTCAGATCTTCCTGGGCATAACTTTTCTGCCTCAACTGCACCATACGAAGTCTCTCCCGAATTAACTTTACTAATCTAAAGCATCCAGAATCAAATCTGTCCCTAATAGTCTAGCCTCACCGGGCTCGAACCAACCAACTGGAGATCTACACCGCCTCCCGTAAAAAGCCTCGTATGGAGCCATCTGAATACTTGACTGGTAGCTGTTATTTTAGGCAAACTCTACAGGTGGTAGAAACTGATCCCATGACCCTCGGAAATCAATAACACAGGCGCGTATCATATTCTTCAATATTTGAATGGTGCACTCGGACTGTCTGTCCTTCTGAGGGTAAAAAGTTGTGCTCAACTGTACCTGAGTACCCAACTCTGCTGAACAACTTCCAAAACTAGGAAGTAAACTGAGTGCCCTGATCTGATATGATGGAAAATGGGACACCATGCAATCGAAATATCTCCTGAATATATATCTTTGCCAGCCGCTCTGAAGAATAAGTAGTACAAATAGGAATAAAGTGCGCGGACTTGGTCAGCCTATCTATAATCACCCAAATAGCATCGAACTTCTTCAAAGTTTGTGGGAGTCCAGTAACAAAATCTATAATGATCCTCTCCCACTTCCACTCAGGAATAACCATCTAGTGAAGCAAGCCACCCGATCTCTGGTGCTCATATTTCACCTGCACACCGAGCTACAAACCCCATAATATCTTTCTTCATTCTTCACCACCAGTAGTGCTGCCTCAAATCTTGGACATCTTTGTGGCACCCGGATGAATAGAATACCGCGAGCTATGGGCTTCCTCTAATATGAACTCCCGAAGCCCATCCACATTGGGCACACAAATCCATCCCTGCATACTCAACACTCCATTATCACCAATGGTCATATCTCTAGCATTATCATGCTGAACTCTGTCCCTAAGAAGAAGCAAAGGTAGATTATCATACTGGCGCTCTCTGATGCGATAATATAAAGAAGACTGAGATACCACACAAGCCAATACCCGACTAGGCTCAGAAATATCCAACCTCACGGACAGATTGGCAAAAGCCTGAACATCAACCGCAAGAGGTATCTCCCCAATTGGAATATATGCCAAACTCTCCATACTCAATGCCTTTTGGCTCAAAGCATCGGCCACCACATTGTCCTTTCTCGGATGGTACAATATAGTGATACCATAATCCTTAAGCAACTCCAACCATCTCCACTCTCTCAAATTAAGATCCTTTTGCTTGAACAAATGATGAAGACTACGATGATCAATGAATACTTCACAAGACACGCCATACAAGTAATGCCTCTAAATCTTCAATGTGTGAACTATGGCAGCTGACTCCAAATCATGAACGGGGTAGTTCTTCTCATGGGACTTCAACTGACGAGAAGCATAAGCAATAACTCTACCCTCCTGCACCAACACACAACTGATCCCTACTCTTGAAGCATCACAATACATCGTATATAAACCTGAAGCTGATGGAAAAACCAACACTGAAGCTGTGGTTAAAGTTGTCTTGAGCTTCTGATAGCTCTCCTCATACTCGTCCGACCATACAAACGGAGCACCGTTCTAAGTCAACTTGGTCAAGGGTGATGTGATAGACGAAAATCCCTGAACAAACTGGCGGTAATAGCCTGTCAAACCAAGAAAACTACGAATCTCAGTAGCTGATGATTATCTGGGACAACTTTGCACCGCCTCTATCTTCTTTGGATCAACCTAAATCCCCTCACTGGACACCACGTGTCTCAAGAATGCCACTGGCCTAAGCCAAAACTCACACTTGGAGAAGTTTGCATAAAGCTTCTTCTCCCTCATTCTTTACAACACAAGCCTCAAATGCTCAGCATGTTCCTCCTGACTATGCGAATATACTAGAATATCATCAATGAAGGCTATAACAAACGAATTAAGATAAGGTCGGAACACGTTGTTCATCAGATGTATGAACATTGTTGGGGCATTGGTCAGCCTAAAAGACATAACTAGGAACTCATAGTGACCATATCTGGTCCTGAAGGCTGTCTTAAGAATATCTGAATCCTTGATCTTCAATTTGTGATAACCCGAACGGAGATTAATCTTGGAGAACACCCTCACTCCCTGAATATGGTCGAATAAATCATAAATGCGAGGCAGAGGATACTTGTTATTAATTGTTACCTTGTTCAATTGCCTATAATTGATGCACATTCTCATAGTGCCATCCTTCTTATTCACAAACAGAACCGGCGCACCCAAAGGTGACATACTAGGCCAGATGAACCCCTTATCTAGGAGTTCTTGAAGTTGCACCTTTAATTCCTTCAACTCTGCTGGTGCCATACGATATGATAAAATAGAAATGGGCTAAGTGCCCGGCACCAGGTCAATACAAAAATCAATATCCCTGTCCGGTGGCATGCCCGGTAGGTATGCAGGAAATACATTAGAGAAATCCCTCACAATTGGGACATAATCAATATTGGAAGCCTCATCTACAACATCCCTCACGAAGGCAAGATACGAGAGACAACCCTTCCTAACTATATGTTGGGCTTTCAAGAAAGAGATCACCCTACTAGGAACATAATCAGTCATACCACGCCACTCGATCCGGGGTGTGCCTGGCATAGCCAAAGTGACTGTCTTAGCATGACAATCTAGAATAGTATGACACGGAGATAACCAATCCATGCCTAACATAATATCAAAATCCAACATATTCAGTAATAAAAGATCAACTCGGGTCTCTAGACCCCCAATAATCACCACACATGACTGGTACACACAGTCTACAACAATAGTATCGCCCACCGGGGTAGATACATGAACAGGTAAAGCAAGAAACTCCCGGGGTTTACCCAAATAATGAGTAAAGTACGAAGACACATAATAAAACGTGGAACTGAGATCAAATAACACAGGGGTATCTCTGTGGCAGACTGAAATAATGCCTAAAATGATAGCATCAGAGGCAATGGATCTATCGACATAGCATAAAAACGGGCCTAGCCACCGCCTGATCGACCTCCCTCTCTGGGGCGATCCCTGGCTGCCTAACCTCCACCCCTAGTTGGCTAGGCGGGTGGTGAAGTAACTACAATAGAAGTCGAGGACTGAACCCTCTGCTGGGACAAACTAGCAACACGACGAGGACATTGCCTCCACATATGCCCAAACTCTCCACATTAAAACAACTCCCAGGTACTGGAGAAGGGGATTGAAGGGTACCCATCGCACCTGAGTGACTAGCAGATGCACTCGGTTTAGAAGAACCCTGAGCCGATGGGCACGAGATGAACCCTAAGCGGGAAGAGAGCTGAGTGAAGGCTAGCACTGCTAAGACCCATGATAAACACGACCTGAAGATGCCCCTCAATACTCTGGACGGGCTAACTGAGCAGGACTAAAAGAATGACCTCTACCATGCTGAAACTGGCCCCTTGAAAGAGCACCACTATAACTGCCCGATCCTCAAGGCCTCTTGGCCTACCTCTCCTCTCGCTCCTGACAGTGAACCATCTCAATCTCACGAGCGATATCAACCACCTCCTCAAACTTAGCACTCGTTACTCTCTCTTAGGTCATAAGAATATGGAGTTGATAATTAAGGCCATCAACAAATCTCCTGATCCTTTCACGATCTGTCAGAACCATCCAGATAGCATGACAAGCCAACTCAGAAAACCTCAACACATACTGTGACACGGTCATATCCCCCTCTTGCAGCCACTCAAACTGTCTTCGCAGCTCCTCTCTGCGGGACTGCGGTACATACTTCTCCAAGAAAAGAGTGGAGAACTGCTGCCAAGTAAGGGGCGCTGCAGCAGCCGGCCTACGCCTCTCATATGCCTCCCACTAAGTGAAGGTAACCCCAAAAAACTAAAAGGTGGTAAATGCCACACCACCAGACTCAAGAATCCCTGCTGTATGGAGCATCTGCTGACACTTATCTAGAAAACCCTGGGCATCCTCGCCCTCAGCACCACTGAATGACGGCGGCTAGAGTCTACCAAACCTCTTAAGACAAAGCTGCTCATCATCCGGCATAACTAGTACCATGAACTAACTCCTGAGTTGGTGCAACCGGCTAGGCGGGATGTGCCTCCTATGTTTGTAGTCTTTGCACTGCCTGCTCAGGTGTGCGAGCAGCGGGGTTCTGATTGCCTCCCCCAACCTGTGAAGTAGTTGTTGTTGTGGTGGCTATAACTGCCTGAGCCAGGCCAATACAAACTGTCAAGATCTATGCCAAGGCCTCCTGTAGACCCGGGATCACGATGGGCACAACTGGTGCCTGAACTGGTACTGCTGGAGCCTAATCTTAAGCTGGGGTAGCTAGTGGATCAACAGGTGCTTCCCTCGCTATTCTGCCTCTGCCACAACCACGACCGTATCCACATCCTCTGGTGGCCTCAGCGGGTGGCACTGGTGGTCATCCACCTCATCTGGTAGCTTGCATCTTGACCATATGTGAGAGAATAGAATAACAGAAGTTTAGTTCCCGGATAAACAAGTTCGCACGATAAGAATTTCAAGAATACAAAGTTTTTCCTAAAAAGTTATGCAGCCTCTCGAGGATAAATATAGACGTCTACGTACCGATCCGCAAGACTCTACTAAACCCGCTCATAACTCGTGAGACCTATGTAACCTAGTCTCTGATACCAGCTTGTCACGATCCTAATCCCAAACTCGGTCATGATGGTGCCTCTCGTGAAGACAAGGCCATCCAGTCCAATACAATATATTTCTTCAAGTAGTTAATTAACATAAGACAGTTTAAAACATGATTTAATATTAATAGTTCGCGAAATTTAAAGATAACAACAGTGGAAAAACCATCCCGACACAACTCTAAACGGGGTGTCACAAGTCATGAGCAACTAATGATCATAATACATGTCTATTAAATATGAAATCTAGTACAACAGTTTGAAGAACATGGAAATAATAAGATAAGGGAGGCACAGGGGGCTGCGGACGCCAACAACTACCTCATAGTCTCTGAAACACCACCTAGACTAGGAGGGTTAGCACTCAGGAGTGGAATCTGCTATGCCTGAATCTACACACACGGTGCAAGGAGTAATGTAAATACTCAGACCCAGTGAGTAATAGAAATAAATAACGGCTGAAAGCAAGGAAACACGCGAAAACACAAATCATTCTATAAAGAAGAAGTAAAATAACTTAAAACAGTAAATCAATGAAGAAATCAAGTAAAATCCCTTTTTAACAAGTAAAACAGGTAATTTGGCAGTTAAATAACAAGTAGAAATTCGCCCATCGGGCAACAACTCAAAACAGTACCAGCCCCTCGGGCTCACTTTCAGAATAATATCAGTCACTCGAGCTCGCTCTCAAAACAATCTCAGCCCCTCGGGCTCACTCTCATATCACAATGGGTACCCGCGCTTATTGGGGGTGTACAGACTCCAAAGAGGCCCCTTACAGCCCAAGCGCAATATCAAGCCATCTTGTGGCATCAACTCTCGGCTCTCGGCCCCACATCACTCAAGCCACCTCGTTATGTATATATGTATCTCAGGCCCTCGTCCTCACATCACTCAGTGTATCCTCATATCTAGCCCTCGGCCACACTCAGTCTAAAAATCATCACAAGCCCCTCGGGTATTAGTAAAATAGTAGCTCTCAGCCCAAAACATCATTTTAAAATATCATTTAGGTCTCAAATCTGAGTAAAAGTGGCTGAGTTGTAAAACAGTGGAAACAGCATGAATGATTCACGTAATAAGAAAATACAGTGAGGAAATAGTGATAAAATCCCCGAAGGGTTCAAATAGCTGGCACAAAGCCCAAATATGGCAGTAACCCAAATCATTATGATAAGAAATAAGTTTCAGTCAAATACGCGGTAAAATTATCAATCGAGACAGACCAAATCACACACCTAAATGTAAACGACCCCACTCTCATCATCAAGTACGTGCCTTACCTCAATATAGCATTACGATGTGCAATCCAGGGTTTCAAACCCTCAGGACATCATTTAGAATCATTACTCACCTCGAACCGGCTAAAACTCTAGCTCGCAATGCCTTTTCCCCTCGAATAATTCTCCACGCGCGTCGAATCTATCAAAAATCAGAACAAATACATCACAATATGCTAAGGGAACAAAGCCCAAGCGAAAATAATCAAAAAATATCAAAAATCCGAAAATTAGATAAATCGAGCCCCGGGCCCACTTTTCAAAACTAAAATTTTTTTACATCATTAGATTCCTTATCACCCCACGAGTTCATACGTATCAAAAGTTCTCAAATCCGACCTCAAATGGTCCCTCAAATCCCAATTCAAAAGTTCAAAATCCCATGCCCTAGTTCTTCCATTTTTAGCTTAAGTTCCATGATTTTCTAGGTTGATTTCACAATAGAATCACGTTTTATGTTCAAAAATCTTACCTCCAATCGATTGTCCTTGAATACCTCTTTAATCTCCCTCAAAAAGCTCTCAAAGTGATCAACTATGGATCAAAAATGACCCAAAATTGCGGATGAAATAACTTAAAAGCATTTTGCCCAGTTCTGTCCTTTCTTCATCCCGATCGCGGCACAAGCCTCGCCATCGCAAAGACCAAATCTTCAAAACCTCCACAAAACACTATGTGAACGCGATCAATGCCCTGTGAACGCGATGCTTCCACTTCCCATACCTACGCGAATGCGATCCCTCTAATGCAAACACGAAGAGCAAATTCCACTGAGACCCCATTCTTTATACGCGATCGTGGAATACCTCATGCGAACGCGAATCACACGATTCCAGCCTTCCGTGAACGTGAGACCTATAATGAGAACGTGAAGGCTTAACTCTGGACATCCCAAATTCCTTCTATGTGATCGTGATAAACCCCATGCGATCGCGAAGGCTTAATTTTCTGCAACTCTTAAACTTCAAAAATGGTTCGATTGACCACCCGAAACTCCCCCGAGGCCCCCGGGACCTCAACCAAAAGCACCAAAATATCCTAAAACCTTATTCAAACTTGTTCCAATCATTAAAACACATCAAATAACATCAAATTACCCAAAACTCATCGAATTCAAGCCTAAATTTTCTAAACCTTCCGAAATACGCTTTCGATCAAAAATCCAACCAAACCACGTCTGAATGACCTGAAATTTTGCATACAAATCACAAATGACATAACAAAGCTACTACAACTCTTGGAATTCCATTCTCACATCTGGACTAAAATCACACCTATCAACTGGAAATCGCCAAAATATCAACTTTACCAATTCAAGCCTAATTCTACACCGGACCTCCAAAACTAATTCCGATCACACTCCTAAGTCATAAATCACCTCCCAAAGATAAACAAATCATTGGAACTCACATCCGAGTGCTCTAATACCTAAGTCAACATCCAGTTGACTTTTCCAACTTAAATCATCTTAAAAGAGACTAAGTGTCTCATTTCTTGCCAAATCCACTCGTAACATAAACTAATCAACTTGATCACATAAAGCATGGATAACAAAGCATAAATTAGCATAAATGGGGAAAATAGAGCGGTAACTCATGATACAACAGGCCGAGTCGTCACAGTTGAGTTGTCATACTATTAAGGAAGACATCTACGCCTAGTTAATCAATCCACAGGAAAAGCATAAGAGCATACTTACAAGCAGGTTCATAACTTGAACTTTGAGAGATAGTTATAAATAACATTGAGTTAAGAAAGATTTCATTAATCAACTCAAAATAAGGTTCAGACATGTCTCAAGCTACAAGTAATACCATTTAGGATAACAAAGTCTAATTGTAGTAACACATTGAGTAAATAATCATAATAAAATGGTAGAGGGTCTATTAACTCACCAGTTGAGATGAAACAGCGAATAAAGTAATCCAACAGTGTATTGAATATCACCAGATAGAAAGAAGAACTTGGCGATTTATGGCTTTGGCTTTCAGCCGGCCAAGAATCAAAACATAGAGTAAAATTATGCAAGAGAGAGTAGAAGCACACAACTTTTGTACATTAGTGAAAAGAATTTCGAACTGAGAACATCCGGTTTTTCAAAAGGGAGTGGGGGGGGGGGTTTAAATGGTGCCGAAATTAGAACATAAGCTTAGCTAATTCAAATACCAAAAGGCAAGTACTTAAATCTGTAAAATTGAAACACTAAATTTTAGGTGAAGATACACAAAATCAGTAGAAAATAAGGAAATGAATCACATAATGCATAAAAATAGACATAGACAGAAGATTATTCAAAAATAAATATAGAATCGAACCAGATTTGGTTCAATTGAAGAAGGCGTGAAACCCTAATTTGGGTAAGTAAAAGGAATTGAAAAAATAGGTAGATTCACAGGTAATAGAGTGAATAGAGACAGAATATTGCTAAAAATTAAAGTTTGAACAAGTTTAGGTTTAAATCAAAAGAGAATCTGGAACCCTAACCTTTAGGGTTAAGTACGAATCTGCAAGATACGAGAGAATCAGTACAAAGTAATGCATTTGAACTCAAGGTCGTCCAGATTCAAGAGGTTAACATAGATTTGGACAGAATCAAAATGGGGTGCTTGCCATATTTAGGCAAGTACCTAAGTTATTCCATAAAATAGCACCAGATAAGGAAAATATCTCGAGTGGTAGGTCAACTGGGAAAGAATCCCATTAGGAATGGGATTTGGGGGGAATTTCAGTGAGGAGGAATAATTAGGGTTCATTAGAGAGGGGAAACAGAGGCAACATGATTAGGGAAATGAAGGATAAGGTTTGGGGTGGAGATATAAGGAAAGGGGGGTGATCGTCTGTGAGACGTTGATCATTTTTTATCAACGGTTGGGATTGAGCGGTCTGGGTTGGGTTTAACTGAATGGGTAAGGGTAATTGGTTCAGGGGTATTGGGCTTGGTTTGGGTAGCTTAGGTCCGAACATTTAATTGAAAATTGGGGCCAAATTTTAAATACCCAATTTATTAAACAAATAATTTATAAATAACAATAGATAAATAACAAACATCATTTGTGCATAAAAATGGTAAACAACAATTATTCAACACTGTAAAAAGAATATAAAAGGTTAGTTTTTGCATAAATAAAGTATTATAAGAATGTATGGGCTACTATTGCGAAATGTACAATTTAGCCTTAAAAATACAAACGTTATTATAACAGATGTGATGAAAAATATTTAAAAATTATGTTGGTATAAATAATAAATTTAGATGATTAAATAATCATAAAAATAATATGAAAGATAATTACTGAATATTTATATAATAAAATATAGAAATAAATTAATTTAAAGCTTTTAAAAATTAAAAAAAATACTTGTGCATGCTTGTAAATCAAATGATGATGCATGTGCACTATATATATATATATATATATATAGAAAATATGAGGAAAAAATTAGGTGTCAACAATGACTTGTCTGTCAAATTCGGTGAGAAACGGAGTTGGTTTGACGTGATTCGGATGTCCGATTGTTAAAATAGCAATTTGAAACTTTTCTTCAAAATTTATTTGATTTTGCTGTCCTATTCATAGTTCTAGATGTTATTTTGGCAATTTGACCGCGCGAGCAAGTTCGTATGATATTTTTAGACTTATGTGCATATTTGGTTTAGAGACCCGTGGGCTTGGATAAGTTTCGGATAGGCTACAAAAAGGATTGGAATAAGAATTCATTGTTGCTTCTCGTTTCTGTGGAAATGCGAGATCTGGTTCCCATATACGAAGAAACCATCACATTTGCGAACCTGGGTATGGCTGGGGGTACTTGCATTTTCGAGGTAAAAGTTCGCAACTGCGAACTTGGCATGTCCTCTTTTGTGAAGGCGGAGTCGCATTTGCGACTCAACATCTTTTGTGAAATCTTCGCATTTGCGAAGATTGATCCGCATTTGCGAGGGCATCAGGGTTCGCATTTGCAACCATTTTATCGCAAATGCGATTATTGTGATCTTGAGAGGAGTTCGCAAATGCGACCTCTTTCTCACAACTGCGATATCCGTAATTGCGATCAATATATCGCAATTACGACATCTACAACTATGTAAAAGTTGACTTAGACGGGATTTCTCATTTCATCAAAATTTCAAACCTAGAGAACTCTAGAGGCGATTTTCCCAAGAGCTCCTCTTCCCCAATCCATAGGTAAGTGATTCTAACCTATTTTTTTTCAATCTTTCACAACATTTCATATGATTTCAACCAAAAATCTAGTATTTTCATGGTGAAAATTGGGAGTTTAGGTAGAATTTAGTATTTTGGTAAAATTGGAATTTAGACCTCAAATTGAAGTAGGATTTCAAAATAAATTACATAACCAGACTAGGGGGTGAATGGTAATCATGTTTTGATCCGAATTTTGAGTTTGGATCAAGCGGGCCCGGGCATTGACATTTGTTGAATTTTTCAATAATGACGTAAATTGAATCTTTTACAATAGTGTGTGGTCCCTAAGGCTTATTTTGAAACGTTTAGTTGGTAACTTGATAGATTTTATTGGTTTGGAGGCTTGTTTGAAAGATACGGCTGTGGTTGAACTTTGAGTTGATCTTTAGAGTGAGGTAAGCATTGAGTTTAACCTTGGCATGAGGGAATTAGGGTCCATCGAATTATGTGCTATTTGAATTTCATATGTTAAGGATTATATGTGAGGTGACGATTGCTTATACGCCGCCGAATCACTTGTTTCCTTGAGTTTTCACTTTTGCTTAATTATCTCTTTCCCCGTCTTAACTACTATATGTTCTAAATGCCTTCCGTACTTGTAATTTAATGGACTTGTCTTGCCGGGTGGTATTACTTATGTGAATTCCCATGTTTTTCAAGGTTTCCTTTATGGTTCAGCATTGTATTCATTGATTGTAGAAGTTCTTGTGATTTGAATTATTGATGTGACTGTACTCGTTGTATATTTGGTACTGATATGGTAGGATCGGGTTGTGACCTGCAATAGGTGAAATAAAGGTGGATTGATATGGTATAATAAGGGTGAACTTATACTGATATGGTAGAATCGGGTTGTACGGCGCAACAGGTGAAATAAGGGTGGATTGATACAGTAAAATAAGGGTGAAATGTGATACTAATATTGTTATATGGTAGGATCAGGTTGCACGCCGCGATATTTATTTATTGATTTGATTGTTAATATTGTTACGGTATAATATGGAGGATTGACTTGTATGGTGGGATCGGGTTGCACGCCGCAACATCCTATGTGTTTCTATTTCTTGAGCTATGTTGGTTTTCGGTATGTTCATTTGAAGCTCTAAGGATTGGTACTCTGATCATCACTAGCTTATTTCTTGAGGTTGTAGCTATAATCTTCAGTTGACTGTCGTATTTTGTTCCATATTTACTTTTCTGTCTTATTATATATTGCGTACAGGTTGTAGTGTAAGTGACCTGCCTTAACCTCATCACTACTTCGTCCAGGTTAGGCTCGGCACTTACAGAGTACATGGGGTCGGTTGTGCTCATACTACACTCTGCACTTCTTGTGTAGATTTTGGAGTCGGTCCCAACGTCGGTTGTTAACGTGCTCAGATTGGATAGCTTGTGGAGACTTGAGGTACAGCTGCTCCGCGCCCGCAGCTATTGGAGTCCTTTTCCCTTTCTATTTGGCTGTGTACTTTTTTTTTCTAGACGTCTTTATGTTAATTCAGACACTTTTTTGTAATATTCTAGTAGCTCGTGCACTCGTGACACCGGGTCTAGGGATGTATCAGACATGTGGTTGTTTTAGCTTCCGCATTATTGCAGTAGTTTCAGTTCTTTCTCATTAAGTAATTTTAAACAGTTAAAATGGATAAGTTGTTCTAACGTTGATTTGCCTAGCAAGTGAAATGTTAGGTACCATCACGATTCTGACTGTAGAAATTCTGGATCATGACACCTGTACTTTTGTATTCTCCAATTATTTGATAAAGCTTTTCTTTAAAAAACAATAAATGTACTCAAAATTACTTTGTTAAACGGGGGTAGCAGATATCCAAATACAAATTGTTTCAAAAAGTTCTAAATAGATATTTCCACATAATTAAGGTGAATTTCACAAATATTCATATAACTATAAATTATGATTTTTCTTTCACTAAAGACATATAACTTTGTTTTCTCAGAGAAAAATCATGTAACTATGCTGTTTTTTTTTTCATAAAAATCACATAACTTTCTCACACAAAAATCATAATAATTTTACTAACGCACACAAAAATTATAGTGATCGAAAAATATAATTTTTAGTAGTATTTTCTTATTTTATGAGTTTTTATTTTTAATTTTCAATAAATAATAAACCAATTAAAATAGGAATGACTCAACCCGAGCTGGTCCACCCAACCCAATACTCATATATATATAAATTAAAATAATACTAAAAGTTAATAGTAAGTCCTTCAAAACATGATACTTTTATCTTTTGTTTTCCTTTCCAAGATTTTTATTCAAATTGATAGCATTTTTATTTCAAGTACTCTCTAATTATACCTTCTATTTTTTTGTTTTTTTTTTTTTGTCAGAATCTCATACATCCAGAACTAAATGTTTTATGGGGAAGAATTCATTTTTAGTATTTATTTCACTTACGTAAATGGGTATTGAGTTAGGCTGATGAGTTGGGTCATTCCTATTTTAATGGAAAAATATAAAATTAATCGCCCATCAGATATATATATATATATATATATATATATATATATATGTGTGTGTATATATATATATATATATATATATATATATATATATATATATATATATGTGTGTGTGTGTTATATGTATTTAATACTCACACAATAACGCATATATCGACTATTATTTTTAGAGCGGCTAAAAATATACGCAAACTTCTTCTATTTTAATGGAGTGTTTACAAGTTCCGTTCTTCAGGAGCTTTAGGGGACTATTCTAAACCAAAAACATTCAATACCCTTAATTAATTAATCCCTTCCAAATACGGCTTTAGCAACATTTGTACACTACTAAAAATTCGGCAAAAACCGACCAAGAAAAATCGACCAACTTTTATCGGTAAAAAAATCGGCCAAAAACCGATCAAAATTGGTCATTTATTCAAAATATTTTTAAATTTTTTTTTTACGAAATCGACCAACTTTGATTGATTTTTGCAATTAAAATAAATAAAAATTTATACTAAAAAATCAATCTACTTTGGTCGGTAAATTCGGCAGGTCATATTAAAAAAGCAACCAACTTTGGTCGGTGATTTTATTTTTTAATAAAACCGACCAACTTTGGTCGGTTATTTATGTGCGAAAGTACAATTAAAGAGTATAAATAAAAAAAAGACAATCTTAAAACAAAATGCACCAATGGTCTAGTGGTAGAATAGTATCCTGTCATACATACTTAAAATACCAACCAACTTTAGTCGCGTTTTGTCCAGCAGTTATGACGAATAAATTTTGATTTGGCTATGGAATTTATCAATTCTATTTTCCTTTTTCTTGTCCCATTTTCTAATGATGAGGTGGATGAAGAAGACGATGGCTCGGGTGAGCGCGCACGGCTACGCCGTGCTGTTACTCTAGCCAGCTTAGGCATATTTGATCCAATTAAGTGAGGAAAATTGAGCCGAGCTCTCGAGCCGCGGATTTTGAAAGCAGCTTGATCGTAAGCTAATGCTGCATCTTCTGGGGTTTCATACGTTCCTAGCCATAATCTCGCACCTCTTCTCTCCGGGTCCCTTATCTCCGCCGCAAATTTTCCCCACGGTCGCCGTCTCACTCCTATATACCGCCTCCAATAATCTTGCGTCGCATTTTTCTCACGGGCCACCACATGCCCCTTTGTTTCCTCCACGGACTCGGACTTTTCTTCTAGATGTGGTATTGTTTCCTCAAAGTTTTCATCCCAAAGGGAGGTTTCGAAGCTATTTTCTGCTGAAGGGGAGCTGCCAAAACATGAGCTAGGACTATTAGGCAATGCGTTACTTGAACTCATCGGCGGAAAAAATCCAGAAAAATCGGAATCATAATTCAGAAGATGGTTTTCGATTGATTCAAGGAAATCAAGCTCAGAGAAAGAGAAGGTTGCATTAGTGGGATTCATTTTATTTTCTATAGATATTTGGATGAGTAGTTTCTTTCACTTTCACTTACTAGGGTTTATTAATTCTGGATGAATAGAATTTTGTTGATATCCTACGTCTATTTATATGCTTGGCCTATGACTGTAGCTCTAGTCCCTACCTTTATTTAATTATTTCCAGGAATTTCTGTGAAGGTGCCATTTTAAGCACATTTTGTCATGCATTTTAGTTTTTATTATCCTAACATTTGACGAGGAATAATATTTTAAGAAATGTTCATTTCCTAAGTAACGGAAATAATATTTTTTTCATGGGCAAGCTTAGCATATGCATATGTGAAATTATTGATCAGATTATAACCACAGAGGAAAAAGGAAAAAGTAAGGAAGACAAGGAAGGGGGAGATCAAACAGTATAGTAACATACACACTTCTTCTGGCTCGTCTACGGTTCCTACTGAAATAAGGAACCAACCAGGGATACAATTAGTAGTGGATCTGAATATAAACAGTCAGGACAAGGACACAACTAAAACAAAGGCAGTGACAACAAATTACCGTTACAAAAATTGTTCTTTCAGTAGTGATACAGATTAGAATGATAGTGGAGATTTTTCGAAAAATCTTTCAAGATGATTGTCAAGATACTACAAAAAGAGGTAAAAGGGAAACCAGAAAGAGTGGTAGAAAGCAAAGAACCAAGACTCATCCTTCACAAAGAAGGAAACAAAAGGAGGATAATACCCCACTAAGTTCTTATGATTAATGTAATTTTCTGGAACATTAGAGGGGTGATTTTAATATTATTCTTGATCCTGCTGAGAAACTAGGGGATAAGCCTCATAGGGTATATGAAGTCTTGAATCCCAAAGTTGCATGGATAGTTGCAGAATTAGAGATATTGCTTACACAGGTCCAAACATTACTTGGTGTAATAATAGGAGGCCTAAGAAAAGAATTTAGAAGAGGCTAGACAGAGTTTTTGTGAATGAATTATGGGATCAATTGTTCCATAGATGCATATAAGACACCTGGTGAGAACAGGGTCTGATCATAGACCCTTGCTTATGAAAAATTTGAATAGCAATCAATATCCTATTAGTTATTTCAAATTCCTAATTTTTTAGATACTTCCACTGTAATACTAGATACTTCCACTGTACTCTAAGGGAGAAAAAAAGGAGACAACAAGTTAATAGATAAGAATATTTCAAAAGCAGCAATTAAATATTTCTCTTCCTTGTTTAACTTAACTCAGCCAGTCCTCAATCATACTACTCTAGACTATATTCCATAGTGTATTGCTGATGAAGATAACTTAAATTGTTGCCTGATGAAGTAAAAGTGATGGAAGCTGTGTTTAGCCTAATTGCTCTAAGCACTGCTGGTCCATATGGTTATAATGGGAGCCTTTGTCATAATTGTTGGGATATCATCGAGGATGATATTGTAGCATTTGTGCTGGAGTTCTTCAAAGGCAAGGGTTTGGCTAAATTCTTCTTACATACTTGTTTGGCTTTGATTCCTAAAATTGATATACCCTTTTGCTTTTCTGATTTCAGGCCTATTAGTCTCTCTAATTTTTCTAATAAGATCATTTCTAATTATGTCTTTAAGACTTAATTCTTTCCTGCATAAACTTGTTTCTGCCAACTAAAATGGTTTTGTTAAAGATAGGTTGATTTCGAAAAATGTTTTACTTGCTTAAGAGATTATCCATAATATATATAAAAAGAATAAGGGTGGTAATATTATGATCAAGCTTGATATGGCTAAAGCTTATGATAGAATGTCATTGCCTTTTGCTATGTCTGTCTTGTATAGATTCGGCTTTTCTGAATATTGTATTAGTATGGTTCATAATCTTATCTCTAATGTTTGGTACTCTATTATTGTGAATGGCTCTAGATATGGTTTTTTCTCTTCCTCTCAAGGTCAAGCAAAGGGGATCCGCTCTCACCTTTTTTATTTATTATTGCTGCTGAGGTTTTGTCTATATCTCTTAATAAACTATACCATCATCTTAAGTTCATCCCCTTCTGAATGGCCGATAGGCTTCCTAAAATCAACCATTTAGCCTACGCTGATGATATTGTTATTTTTTGTAGTGATAATTCTGAATCTATTAGTCTAGTTATGAAACAACTTAGGAACTATAAAAAGAGTTCTGGTGAATTGATTAACTGAGACAAGAGTTTCTTTTTTACTGCTCCTAAGACTGTTGCTAATAAAATTAATAGAATTAGGAATTGTACTAGTTTTACGGACAAGAGTTTTCCTTTTAACTATCAAGGTTGTCCTTTGTATGTGGGTAGAAACATTATTGAATATTTTGATAATCTGGTTTGCAAGGTTGTTGAAAGATTGAATGGATGGCAAGGAAAACTTTTATTTTATGGTGGTAAAATTATTTTAACTAATAGTGATTTACAATCCTTACCCATTTACTTTGTCTGCTATGTCTCCTCCTAAAGGGACATTCAAATGAAAAACTTTTTGCTAAGTTTTTTGGAGCAACACTGTTGATATATAGAAACAATAATCATTGGAGTTCTTGGAATAATCATTGTGTCCCTATGGATGAAAAAGGCATTGGTGTTAGAAAAATGAAAGATATTAGTAACATGTTGGCTGTAAAAAGGTAGTGGAGGATCAGATCCACATCATCTTTATGGGAAACAATTGTCACAAAAATATTTTATTAGATCTCACATGGTTACTAAGTTATGGGCCTCTGGCAATTCTCACGCTTGGAAGAATGAGCTTAAAGTGAGGAATATTGCTAAAAGGCACATTTTCTGGCAGATCAACTCAGGCACATGTAATTGTTGGTGGGAGAATTTATCACGATCCCAAACCCGACCCGATCATGATGACGTCTCTCGTGAAGACATGGTCAGCCGACATAATTTTCCAAGTCAACCTTTTTCCATTAAAAGTTATTTTTATATCATTTATAAATCGTTAATCTCATAATGAACATTTAAAAGAAAAGTGCGAAATAATTACACAAGCCCGACATCATAGTGTCACTAGCCACTAACATCTACCAAGGTCTGAATACAACAAAAACAGTCAAAAATATACTAAGTACAATAATAGAAATGAGAGGAAAGAAAAAGTGCTACGAACGTCGTGCAGCCACCTTGCTAACTCTGATGACTTCGCATCTGAGCAATCAATACCCGCTACCAGATTTTGAAATACCTGAATCTGCATACAAGGTGCAGAGAGTAATGCGAGTACTCCAACCTAGTAAGTAATAAGAGTAAATAAAGATTGAGAAGTAGGAAACAATAAATCCACATTTATGATAAGCTCAATAAGCACCACATGCTTTCAAGCCAGAATACAGTTTTGGTAAAAATTATTTGAAAATACCTCCCAACAGTTTTAGTATGGGTTTAATACCATTTATAATAAAAGAGATAAAAACCATAATCAGCCCCTTGGGCAAAATATAGTTCATATACAACCCATCGGGCAAAACAAAAAATTCACAACCCTATCCATAACTTAGAAACTTCAGTTTAAAAGAAAGATTATTTAAAATATTTGTTCAACATTTTCAATAGAGGCTCAGTTCAAATATGAGTGAGAACAGTAATCAAGTCAACATGTTCAACAGAAACTCGCTTTAGAGAGGAGTGAAAACAGTAAGTTCATAAACCACCCCCTCAGGCAACGCATCACTCATGTATTTGTATATCTATGTAGCCCCTCGGGCAAACCTCTCAGTCACTCGTGACTCAACTCTTACCAATCAGTGCTTACACTTAGCTCCCACACTCAATATGTACCATATATTAACTACTGCAGTGTGCAGCCCAATCCATATATCGATACAGCGTGCAACTCGATCCATATATATAGTCGACTGCGCTCATTGGGGGTGTGCAGACTCTGGAGGGGCTCCTATAGTCCAAGCGCTATATTGTTGCCGCATGCAGCCCAATCCAACATATCGCTGCGGCGTGCAGCATGATCCATACACACATATATATATTTATATTACTGCTGCGTGCAGCCCGGTCCATAAATGTAATCCTCAAAACCAGGAACTCGACCGCCCTCAGTCATTAGCCTCATAATAAAACTCTCGGTCTATCTCAATCATCAACCTCACAATCAGACCCTCGGTCTATCTCAGTCATCAACCTCACAATCACTCGGGCCATTAGTAAATAAGGGAACTCAGCCCAAACAGTTTTTTTTTCACATTTTTTTTAAATAAGTAAAGTGATAAAATCAGATTTAAACCATAAACAGGTGAAACATGACTGAGGATATGCTTTCAAAACAAATAGAGTCAGGAAAAATAGTGAAAGTGCCCCTAAAGGTCTCAGCAGGTCGGCATAAGGCCTCAAACATGGCATACAACCCAAAATATAATATAAATCTCTATAACATGAAATATCATAAGATTTCAAATCAAATACACGACTTATCAGTCGTACGGGACGGACCAATTCACAATCCTCAATGGTGCACAACTCCACGCTCGTCATCTAGCGTTTGCGTCACCTCAAAGTAACACAACAATGTGTAATCCCAGGTTTTAAACCCTCAAGACAGTATTTACAATTATTACTTACCTCGATCGGGTCCAAACTCTAGCCCGAGATGCCTTAACCCACACGAATCGACCTCCAAACGTTCCGAATCTAGCCACAATTAACTCGATTAATTCAATACATATTATCGGAATTAATTGCATATGAAAATACTAATTTTCCAAAAAAATCCGAAATTAACCCAAAAATTGCTAGTGGGGCCCACATCTCGGAATAAGACAAAAGTCACGGAATATTAACCCCCATCCAAACACGATTCCAACCTTCAAAGTTTACCAAAATCCGATATCGGATTGGCTTTAAATCTTAAAAAATCATCTTTATGGAATTTTAGAAAATTCCTCCATTTTTCTTCAAATATCAATAATCTAACGTCAAAAAATGAAGATTTATTCACGAAATATAATCACAAGAGAGTCAAGAACAAATACCCCAATTTTTGTGGTGAACGTTGCCTATGAAAATCGCCCAAACCGAGCTTGGGAGTCCATAAATGAAAGAAAACCGGACTGCTCATCCTTTACACTATCAAGATTTTTTGGGTACTGTTCATGCGTGTTACATGGATACTGTTCACGGATATTGTACACACCTAGTGTACACGGATAATGTTCATACATGTGCGGTCTCTATTCACACATATGAAAAATGCAGAAACTGCCCAGAAAATTTCAGCAGATAAATACAAGTCTGAAATGATCCGTTAACCTTCCGAAATCCACCTGAGGCCCTTGTGACCTTAACAAAATATACCAGCAAGTCCTAAAATATCATACTAACTTAGTTGAAACCTCAAATCATATCATAAAATGCTAAAATCGTGCATCACACACAAATTTAAGCCTAATGAATCTAAGAACGTCCAACTTCTATATTCGATGCAAAAACCTATCAAATCAAGTCCGAATGACTTTAAATTTTACATACAAGTCATAAATGACATAACAAAGTTATAAATAATTTCATTACTAGATTCCGACCCCGATATCAAAAAGTCAACCCTCGGTCAAACTTTTAAAAAATCTTCTATTTTCCAACTTTCGCCAAAATGCGCCGAATTATCCTACAGACTTCCAAATCCAAATGCGAACATGTGCCTAAGTCCAAAACACCATACGAAACTATTGGAATCATCAAAATTCCATTCCGGGGTCTTTTTCTCAAAAGTCAAATCTCATGTCAAACTTAAGAAAGCTTTAGCCTTAGATTTCTAGATTCCTTTAAATGGCGATAATATGATCTAGGGACCTCCGAATTCGATTTCGGGCATATGACCAAGTCCCAAAGCACGATACGAAACTACCGGAATGATCAAAACTTTTATTTGGGTTTGTTTGCTCAAAATATTGACCGAAGTCAACTCGGTTGATTTTTAAAGCTCTAGTTCACAGTTTGACCCATTTTTCACATAAAAACCTTTCGAAAAATTATACGGACTATGCATGCAAGTCGAGAAATTTTTTGATACAGCTTTTCAAAGGTCTTAAAATACCGAGATGATTATTTAATTTAAAGATAACATTTTAGGTCATCACATTCTCCATCTCTAAAAGAAAGATTCGTCCTCGAATGTACTAAGAATTATTATCATGTTACCATATTGATGATTTTACTTTTACAAAAATATTCGTGGTTGATCCCACATTACCGTATTCAACATAAGTCAAACAAAACCATTTGAATTGAGATTATTTTCTTTATCCATATTTGTAAACATTAAGATTAAATTTCTTACACTCCAATCATTTCCGGAAAGGTCTGATTTTCACGTCAACACACGATATTAGGCTCGAATGACTATAGCAACTCGTGCCTACGCACCAATCAAATACGAGGTGTTACATTCTCCCCCACATAGGGTCATTCATCCTCAAATGAGAAGTAGAGTTCGTCTTCAAACACATAATGTAACTTATCTCTTTCTTTACACATCTCAATATCCCAAATTTTTCTAACTCCCAATTTTTTCAAAAATTTCAGCAGAGTCTCCATTGTAACTGGGCCTATCCACCTGTCAGAGTAACACAAAAACAAATCTTAACAACATGTCCATAACCCAACAAAGTACTACAAAGTATATATCAATAACACTAATCTTCGCATTACAGCACGACATTATCACAATGATGTCTTAATATAAAACGCATCATATGTATGACCATAACCATGTCTCTGGTCTTAAAAGTTATTCATAATAGATTATAACATCGTCTATTAACCTTATGTTAATAAAATCTCATTTCAAGCCTCCAGCTTATTTACTAACAAGAAGGCATGAATATCTCATAATTTATTATCCAAATTAATGAGTAACAATTTACATCCCCTGGGCACTTACCTCATAATCTAAAACTCAATAATAAAAATACAAATCTGGCAAATTATGCACAAAGATATTCATACAAGATTTTTTGTTTTTCCAGATAAGTCTAATAGAAATGACTCCCCATAAGTACTATAGTACAAATTTTAATTTCATAAAGGGAGCATTTAAAAACATAATTTTTTTTACTACAAGGACCTTGTCCTTATATAACATCTACGTATTTCACATTATATAAAACACAAGAATCTCATCCTCAACTCTGTACCACAAGTAATATGTACATCGTGCCAAATTGGAACATTCCATTTTCTTCCTTTGAATAATTTTCCGCTAACAAAATCATAACACATAATGATAGACATAGCTATCTCCATCGAATCTCCCAACAAGAGTATTCACATAAGTTGATTTCAGATTACGGAGTTCACTCATAAGTGGAGCACAATAGGAGGACTTGCCTCGATACTCAGAACTGAATCAAGTTAAGAAATTGTTGCTTTATAATAATTAAAGACCGTACATGTAATGACATCATCTGGTGTTGCGACCTCAGCCAAACCATAGAAAATATATCAACGGGTTGGGTCTCCACCTCTAAGAGTCTCACCTGTACCTTTAGCATCTTGACCCCTGCCTCTAGCTGGTCATTTAAGTAGAGTAGTACTTGCAATGGGGCACGTTGCCTGAGTGCTTTTAAAAATTATGCTTCTCCCAAGTCTAGGACAATTTTCCTATGATGTGCGTAGTACTACCACATTCATAACAATCCCTTTGAGGGTTTAGCTGCTCATATTGAGTCTATGCTAGATTAATGGAATAACCATTATATGAACTTTATGACGATAGTGCATTAAAATAACTTACTGGAGCACCCCGAGTAATCAGATGTATTGACTGGGCTGGCTGGCTGCGCGAGCCCTGATCATAATGATTTTTAGTTGTAAAGTAGAATTCGCTGAATCCTTTAAAATCTCGATACTTCTTAGTCTTCTTATCTTCCTCTTTTCCTTATCCAAAACACATTTTAACATTTTGGGAAATTTCTACCACTAGCCAAAATGAATCATCAACTTGTAGCTTCCCAAGTTGTACAAAATTTCAAAATCATAATTGAGTCCTTTAATGAGTTTGTGGAATCGCTCTCTAGCTTAGGAACCAAAGTAGGAGTATGACGGCTAACTTATTGAACCTGATAACATATTCTGACACTGTAATAGTGACCTAACACAACCATTCAAACCAAATATACCACATATTACAGAGAATCCGGGAGACAAACTTCTTCAAAAATATTTCTGCGAACTCAGCCGAGTAGGTGATGTTGCATTGGCTAGTCTGCCCTCTTCATAGGCTTGCCACAAACACCAGCGGCTGAACACTGCTGAGCTAACCTATTTATTCATATACTCTTCGATCCTTCTTTGGGGTAACTTTTTCCCCTAATTATGCACAATAATCACAAAAGTATAGCTCCATCAAGATAAATCTTGGCACAAACTACATAGTCCAAAAGATCATCTACCACTATACTTTCTCTGAAGCACCCCAAAATCTGCAACCTTGACTTCCACACTGAGCAAACCTTCTGTAAATGTAAAGTTGTTTTTTTTTCTAACTCCTTTGAAACTGAAATATTGGATTATTAAGGAGGCAGACATACCGCAAGTCCTAACCTTATCCCTTACATGTCTCGGGCCTTAAATTTGTGTAAATTATTGGGGAGCCTTTCAGTACCATATATATATATATATATATATATATATATATATATATATATTCAATATATT